>JAUTBT010085325.1:0-29995 GCA_032361225.1 Lepetodrilus schrolli | reverse complement strand
TAACTGCATTGCCACTCTACAGACATCGCATCCTATCAATATCGCGTCAGAAAGGAAACTTTCGCGAACATTGATGCTGGGCCCCCAGGGCGGGATTTGAACCTGGAACCTTTGGCTCTGAAGTCCAACGTTCTACCACTGCGCTACCACCCGCCCACCATGAAACATATACACACTGTTACCTTGAAACATTGTCAATACATATTTACCCAAATCAAGAATGATAACTGCACTACAAGAATTCAGATATTGCATCCTATCAAGGAAAATTCTGTGCACATTGATACTAGGTCCCCTTGGTCAAGTTCAAACCCAGGACCTTTGGCTCCAAAGTCTGATGACCTAGCACTGTGCTATCACTGGGTTCTTCTCAACCAAACCACTGTGCCACAACCTATGGGTTTCACTACATCCCAGCATGTAACACTATGGTGTACTTCAATGACAACTATCACTCAATACATACATGCAGCTTCATGCTCCACACAGGTCGGACATCCGGGAAGGGCTTGAATACCGTGGTAAGAATACTGTGTGGTACTTTGTGTATGGACTGGGATGGCCAGGCAAATATCTTGTATACAATACCCGTATCTGAAATATAAAGAAGTGTAGCCATTAGTACATATGTGGTAGAGTCAGATTTATCTGTGTATATAGGTGTATATATGGTTTTACTTCTTTTAGCAGGTACGTGATTTTGTCACGTATACTAGTGCTTTGGGTTTTGTATTGTTTATATCATTAAGGTCTGTCAAATACATGTATCTCGAATAGTATCTTCAATGTCTACTAGCTTGCAACTTATCATTACTACATCACCCAAGCTTTTAGTCACAGCTCTCATTCAATTCTTTGTATTGCAGCTTGCTAATGATATAATCACTTTAAGGTCTACATACATCAGGTATTCCTTAGGTAGTGTAGTCATTATCTCAGCATAGTTCGAGGCAACAACATAATTTTGATAGTTGTATAGAGTCTATATAGAGTCCCTACAGTTTGCAGTTCTTTGGGTAAAGGTTTTGCGGTATAAAGATCCTTAATCAGCTAGTTATACGGCCACTGTCAATATATTTGGGCTGCAGGTATCACATACCTGGCCTACTGTATATAAACATAATGTTTATGTCATAAAGTCCATCGTCCATCACACAACCCGTAGCCGTTTGTCGTCATTTTATAACAGAGACCATAAACACCAGTGCTACTACACATATATGTTACTTTTGTAGTATCAGTCCAAAAAGTAAACATATGCTTCAACCATCAAGCATGATGATGGGTACCCTTGGTCCGGTTCAAATTCGGGACCTTTCATGACAATACTAAAGTGAGTGATTATGGAGTTTAACATCGCTGTGGGAATCTTTCACCTATTTGCGATGAACAACATTGAAGATATCAATAACATGTATCAACATTTTTTGATATTTTAACCCTTACTTTTGTAGCTTAGGCAAATATTGTGTGAAGTTTGACAGCTAACTGACTACCTATAGCTCTCACTACTTACTACTGGCAGTGAAAAAGACGAGTTCTCCATTTCCTGCGACGTTGGAGGCCACAGCCAGTCTCTGCATCAGACAGTTGCCCTTGTAGAAGATAGGGCGGCCATATTGGTGGGCAACTGCATGGTCCATCAGTGGGTGAGACTTGATGAAGTTCATCACCGTGTCCGGCAAACTTCTTGTGTCATCCACAGAGCACTGCAAATTAGAATTAGAAACACATCAACATTGGAAAACATTCACAGTGTGGTTAAATAAGTCATTGAACTGTTTTGATGCACTATTTTTCCTTTAATTATCTCTACTGTTATACTAATTAAATATTTTAAATTAGTATAACAGTAGAGAGATCCAGAAAATGATCTAGGTCCTGTTCCACAAAATGATCCTAGCTCTTCATGACTTGCAACTTGCTATAAATGTAAAGATGTTATGACTCTTGTAGTGGTGTGATCATTCTGTGCAGCAGGCCTTTACTGTGGGAGAGTCTATAGCTAGGACAGTTATAAATCAGTCAGTCTACTAACATTTCCAGGCCTGGGATCTGGAACCTCCACAGAGGGCACCGGCAGCCAGTTGGACTTGCTGTTGGCCTGGTCCTTGAAGGGACCGTTGAATGCCTGCTCTATCTGGTGTGTTGTGAAGGCACAGATAGCAGAGGCAGTTAAACCATTGCTGAAAGAAAATTTAAAAAACATAGTTACTCAATTCCATGAAGATTAAAACATTCCGGAAATTAGAATTATTTTAAAAACTATTTAGTCTCAGTTTAACCCTCTCCATGCTGTAGGCAACCGGAGATGCTATAAAGAGCAGGGTCTGTGCCTAATCCAGCTGAGAGGGTTAATAAATAATAGAATAGCTGCATCTCTGCTTGCCACAAGCAGTAATAAGGTTAACAGTAAGTTAATGAACATGTATTGTGATATACTTACACATTTGTTGTGAAAAGCCCATAAAATGTCTCCCCGTCTGGTGAGTATACATCCTCTGCAAACATAAACATGTATTTTCTTCAACAGCTCATTGAAAATTGATGTCATAATGTAAGCAGATTGTGAGCTATGATACACAACTATAAAGAATAACACCTATATGTTAGGTGTATCATGGAGAAGTGCTCTGAGTATACATATATATATTTTTTTAACCTGGAACCTTAGCTCCGAAGTCCAACTGTTCTACCATTGTGCTACAACACGCCCCTCTGAGTACATAGATAGTACTCATGAATACAGCTATAAAGAACAGCACCTATATGTTAGGTGTATGCATAGCGGCTCAGAGCATGTAGATAGTACTCACGTATTTCATCGAAGTAGTACGGATACTCTCCGGGAATGGAGCAGTTGAGTCTGGCCTTGAGATACGATGTCCACACATGGTTTAGCACAGCTTTCCCGCCCTTGTCATTCTGAACATTACACACAGCTCATGTTATAAAGATTTGAAAATGTAGCATATTCATACTGACAAAAACCAATAGTGTACATGTACATGTATTGTGGGGAGATGTTGTCAATTATTGCCACAGTGTATGCTAAAGGTGGGCGAACACAAGAACGTTGTCAACCATGCCTTAGAATGGAAATGAATAAAGAGTTGTCACCATGGTAACTCGATCTAGTATTTATCTGATATGATATGAATCAAAGTTGTACACAAAACCTTTTCCATATTTTAAAGTAACTTTATTTCCATGTTTTTCAGTTAGGGCTTGGGAGCCACATTTCAAGATGCAAATATCTATCTACTAGTATATGTATCTGTAGCAAGTATCCACCATTTATCTGTGTAGCGTCAATGCGAGCCTCACCTTGCAGACTTTGGCGACACGCGAGTAGATCTTCTTGCCACAGTTGGTGTACTCCAGCGCCACCTCACGGAAGAAGAAGTAAACCTGGTTGCCCACGTCAAACGACCCCACAAACTGTGGCTCTGTAATCAAAGGCAAAAAATCATAAAAATACTCGCTTTTGCATCAATGCTTCATATCTTGAAATAATTTCTCCACTTATTTAACCGATAAGCAAATTATACTTTTATCTAAGATATATTTTTTTCTTTGATGGAACAGATCAGTTTTCTAATACATGTATAATATGAATAGAGTAATATTGATAACTGTTTATTACTGTTTTTCAACAAACTATGTATGATTCCACAACTCATTCATTTCATCCACGTTGATGGAGAGAGTGTGATTTTATTAGATAAAGAAAATTCAATATCTTTATTATTAAATTCGACTCAAATTATTGGGTAGCTAGTGATGTACTCAATGAGTAACTTGTCCGAGTAGGAATAAGGACGGAACCACTGAACATACCGTTGAGCCACTTTGGGTCATTCCGCTGAGTCCGGACATATCCGGTGGCCTTGGTTCCGTTCCGGTGGTACAGATCTGGGCGGAAGATGATCGGATCCGCCTTGATGAAGTCCGTGACAGTCCCGGAGTATTGGCCTGGGATGTTGCCAGGGTTGGAGTCCTCTGTAACACAGGATACAGTCATCATTATACATTGTACAACTGTCCTTCTCTCTGGTAACACAGCATACAAGCATCATTTATACAATATCAACGAATATTTGAGCTTAAAACGTGACTTACCAACGAACAATGCTGTGGCATTGTCGAAGGGATCGTATGGACACATGCCAATACCAGATGCTTGATTTAGAACAATGAAATCATTGACTGGAACCTGAAACAGCATCAACACCATATAATTCACTAGAATTCACTATAATTCACTCTGTATTAGTTACATATGTATAGTATAGATTTTACAAAAGTGTCTCAATAGAACAGGCGATGATTTTATGACACTTCAAATGATTTTATGACACTTCAAAATTAGCTTTTACTTATATTAACTTTTGTTAAATTTCTTTGCTAATAAAGTAATATTGTTAGCACAGTGGATGAGGTACATACACTAATCTGGTAGCTCTTGGGACTGTAGGATCCAGTTCCACACACAAACAATGTATTCGGGTTGCTGGTGTTTCGGGCAATAAACCTAATGTGGTTTTGACAATCTGGAAACTGCAACAGATATGAAAATGTTAAAAATATACAGAAACATTCAGTGTTGTTAACTTATCGTACTAATAACCAATGTCATCACGATAATAAAGTACTGTATTAGTGTACAATTTTCTATGTGAAATCTAAGCTAGCTGTAATTGTCTACATCTCATTAAGATTACAAACCAGGGTATAATTTCTGTAAGTTCTACTACAAGAACATAAGCACTCTGGTAGTGATCTCTTATACAATACTCAATAATGTTTCAATAAAAATTCTATAATCAAGAAGTCAAAATAATGATTCTATATTGTACATGGTATGCAGTTTAAAACAAATGTTAATGAAACTTCAAGACGTCAATGTTACCTCTTTCTTTCCTTGTATTTTGCACCTCCCGATATCATTACTCTTTGGTGACAAATCTTTTTTCCGTACCTGAAAAGGAATAATAAACACCTGAGAATAATAGTTTTGTGATGTTCTACATTTACATAACAGTTCTAATAAATCAATTACTTACAAGTTTCTAATAGTCAATGATATAGATGTCATCGTATTTGATATGTGACCAGGGATACAAAAAAACATAAGCATTTTACTTCTTGTGCCAAGATAAATTCTACATTATTGAATTGACAGCAAAGTTATACCAATAGTAAACATGTACACATGGATTGAGTGCCACTGGGTGTATAATTGGGTGAATATGGCTTACAATTCTGTTGGCATATTTGTACTACCAGTACATTTATCGACTAATATTGACCTTATTGTTGACCTTTGAAGGCAGATTAGTTCAAAATAATGCAGCATTATCAATTTCGCAAATGCATTGTAAAATCGTTGGATACAAATGCCCTGCTCAGTCCACTTTACCATAGGCGCCAGATATGTATCTGTGGAGACTAGGTGATACGATGTATTGCTGACTACTGATTGGATGTACTCACACTTGATCTGTCTGTAACGTTGATCAGACTCAGGCCATAGATCCTGTTCCTGAAACAACAAGGCCACAACATTTAATTATTTGTTTAAAGAGATATTGCTAAAGAGATAGTCACAATTTCACCATGAAATGACAGATAATAGGATGATGTTAGCACAATGTTAGGGTTTTTCCCAATATCCGACTCGGAAAATGAATACCCTCCCGGATATTGCAACATGATAATGATCCGATAATGTTCTGATAATGTCACCAGGAAGCAAACTCGATCCGTCAAACACACATGCCATTTTAACTTTAAATATCTCCCATGACCAATTAATTACAGTTTGGTCCAACACTGTGACATTTGTCATTGATTACCCCACAGGGCTGTAAACACAACCAAACTTGAAAATTGCCACAATTCCTACTGCCAGGACTTCAACAAAAAGCTGACGAGCCACTGACAGTTAACACATTTCTCCAGAGAGAAAAAATGTTAAATTTTCTTCCTGATGTCAGTTTTTCCTACCCACCTAAATCTTGTAGCAATGCAGCCATAGAATAAAGTTACTATGCTTATTGATTTTGTGTTTGTGTCATTAAGGGGAGGTCACTATGACAAAACTGTAAACAGAAGACTGCGTCACTCAACATCAACAGAGGTGAGACTAGTTCTGGGTGAAATAGATGTCACTCAGCATCATCGGTGATACTTCAAAATTAGCATCTAATTGTTACATACACTTCTGTAAATCTCATCAGTACATAGCATTTACGTGGAGCTATACTAACTAATGAAATCGGATATAGAAACAGCAAATGTCTGAACATGGCAGTAAAATGTTCAAGAGATATTATTTTACAAAGACAATATCTGAACTTGTTGAGATGCTCACAAAGTGTAGTGTGAAAATGGATTTTCTCTCGTAGGCAGATCAAATTTGAAACTCTGAAACCAAGTGATAACTAAAATACTTCATACTTCTAAGATACTTCATACATCATTTCTCACCATATCATATCTTACTAAATGTTCATCATACCTTACTATAAGTTCATCATTTCTTACAACATGCTCATCAGTTCTCATCATATTGTCCATTGTTTCTCACCACAATGTCTATCATTTTATTGTATTTATTTTTCAGTATGTCATCAATAATTTATAACCATCTTGCAGGACAAAGACAACTTATTATTGCATTTGTAATCATTACCCTGAAAGACCTGAGTGAACCCATTAACACTAGCAGGTACTCAGAGGGCCATCATAAGACAGACATGCAATGGAAGCATTTCTAATAATACAACAAGACGTTCATGAATAATTCTGGAAGAAAGATAAATCAATTGCACAACAAGCATTGTGTGTTAGGTAATATCCGTCATCCAAGCTGCCGTTCTGATATTTGTCTGGCATGAGAGCTAGATTTCTGTAGACAAATGATGCTGACCAAATTATTATCGATATAACTAGTTTCAAAATGAACAGAATATTCTGTGGTTGACGTTAATGAGTCAATTTCCTGCTGAGAAACTTAGGTAGATATGTACATTATATAGCTTCCATGTGTGTTAAGAATCAGCTGGAATTTTGATGCAAAACATCACTGTTACTATAGCTATAAAATATCAGGTGGAAATAAGCTTATAATTTCATGTATTTGTCTAAAACTGAAATATTTCTGCATGGTTAATTTTTCAGCTTTTACCCTGATTTACTTCAATATTGTAAACTACTGACAGGTTGTATATGATTGAGTTCCGAAATTCAATCTTGGCTTATTTTTTCAGTTTGTATGAATAATGCAAAAATGTACGATATTTCGACAATGGTGATTATTGACAATAGGTACAAGCTGTCAGCATCTAGTGATGGGATTTATGAGAAATCCATTTTTCCATTCGTTTCTACAGTTCTGCTTTTAACCATTGAACTAGATGCAACAAGACGTGTAAGGATCTCAACAGAAATATGCCTCAAATTCTCAATAGATGACTTCAAGTTTGTTGGGTATATCTTATAAGAATGTGGTCAGCCGTAGCCCATTTGAGCACACTAACCTTTCATTACCTGTAACTGATATGAATCCATCTTCAAAGTAACCATATCAGAGCAGTATTGCAAATAAGCAGAACATTTGACCTTTATACAAAATAATGTGACAATAATTTCTTGATCATGAATCCCATATTTTCTCTTCAATCCCAGACACATGTGATAGATCCCATGTAGGAAATCCCGGGATTGATTCAATTTGATGTCAATATATTGTCAAACATGATACCTCCTCACACGGATCTCATAAATCACATAAATACAAATATTTGCTGTAAAGAGAAAAGGTCAAAGATTACACCACTTGGTATTACCCAAACACAGACTAGGAGGATATGACGTTACATCACTGTTACCAGTAGTTACCACAGCTCATTCCGACATTTGCGACTTGTTACCACAGAGAGACCAGCATTACAGACAGAGAGAGGAGACTGTTAATTCATACAGGATGGCTGTTCCTGCAAGAGGTCTGGAGCGATGACACCACTATCAGACCTCAGAACATGTGTAAATACTGGATAGAGAGGTGCCAGCAACATGATCTATGTAATATGGTATTGATATTACTAGCACTTCTTGATGGGATCTGAGGGCAGCTTCATACACACAGGGGGTACATCGACTATGCAGATGGGTACACCTACATACACACTTTGAATGAACTGGAATTTTGGGGAACCATACACTTCTGTGTTGCCACTGCTGACAACTAGGCATGCCAAAATGGCAAGAAAGAATTAGCTGTAACTACATAAAGATTGTCTCCTGTTTCAAGTTTCTGTTTCAAGTCATCTGTATCAAACAGGAATGTAGTATTTCAAATGAGAATATCATTAGGTTTGTTCAGAGAGGTTTGCTACTCGGGATGGAATGGAATATCATTTTATCATTTGTGCTATAAGGGTTAATCCGAAAGACACATTTCAAAGTTTTGCTTTCCTGCTAAAGTTATGTCGGTAAAGTAATTTAAAATGCATTTATGATAATCTGTTATTTTCCATAAGAATAATTAAACACATCTTTGTTCAGATGATTTTCTAGCCAGATTATACAAACTCAACTGTTTGGAACATAATAAAACTGCAGACTTTTCCATTTATGACTAGGAATTAGAATTCCATTCTATTTCCACAAGACAGGATAATCTCCTTCCTAGTCGTTCTGACAGCTCAGCTCTGAAATAGCTCACACAATCTCCAGGGCTTATGAAACATTCTCCAACACTTTGTGTTAATGTGCTGGGAGTTACTTTAAGACGTATGTTTTGACATCCAATGCTCACTGTTGTATAAGGTTTGCATCTCTCACTGTCACAGCTGTTTCCAATAAAGATGAACAGAGTTAAAAAGTATCCGTCATAATATTAGCTGTATATTCCAATTACAGTAACAAATCTATTGAAAGGTTATCTATTATAACAAAATCGACCACAAATTTTCAGGGGTACCGCTATTCTTGTACAATATTGTTCAAAATATTAAATTAGCTGAATATTTTTTTTCCAATTACAGTAACAAATCTATTGAAAATGTATCTATTATAAAAAAAATCGGCAGCACAAATATTCAGGCTTATTGCTGTTCTTGTCTCATATTGTTGCTCAGAAGATTGGTTCCCTGGACTTAAAGATTTTAAAGATTTGCAAGACAATATAAAATTTAAAAAACCCGGACAAAACCTCATCCTCTGCAATACCCTCAAGTCTAGTTAGTTACAGAAACATACAAATAGTATTTTACTCAAATGAATGAGGAAATCATTACTTTAAATTTCGAAATCTGAACTGATAAAACTTCTTGCTAGATTAATCAAAATTCAACATGGCATGTCACAATGCCTCTAGCAGTAATATGGTTGAAATGCAATCTGAATTCCTGTAATCTATTTTAATTATTGCAATTTTTTAATTTTTTATTATTAAACAAGGATTCATATATATTTTAATAAATTATGTCAAGACATATAGCAGGCACTAGAAAGGATAAACAACAGATGCACATAAATGCAATATCTGATGCATAATAAAAATGTACAACACCCATTTAAACATATAAATCTGAAACAGGACCCTAAGAAAGACATGATTTATATAGAAGACAGGAAACATTATCAAATAATGAAAACATGTTAACAAGATATATAATATCATAAATGTAAAACTATCATATTATTTGCAAAATGTTCAGAATTATTATTTTTTACAAACATAAAAATAATAAAATGTAGAAATGAAGATACATGTCGTTTGAATTTATGTTACTTTTGATAATCCAATAAAAATATTTCATAAACAATTTTTGAAAATTACAAATAACAAAAATGTATTGTTTAGAAAAGAAAAACAATAATAAAAGTAATGTTTCTTTAAATAGCATTTCCATGTAGGACTTTTCCACCTGTCAGACTTCTGACATCATGAAGGCATGGACCACCGAGAGGATCACCTGAGCGTGGAATAGTTTAAAGACGCCCACTCAGTCCTGATAAACATCACCTTTTTGCACCTCACTGCAGGTCCCGTTTCACTCCCGGTATCTGAACATACTCACAGAACCTTCTCCTACTGGGAAATTAGCTCTGGTTGCACCAATACCTCCTTGTGGTGCAACGAATCTGGCATTTTCAACAACAATATCATGTCATTTGACATTTTTCTATCACTTCCAATGCATGAATACCATGGAGATATGGAAGGAAATAATGTTTTTGTTGCTTTTGTATCCAGTATGATATCAACAAAGAGAACTAGTGGGCATTCCAACCCAATAGAACACATCTCAGTTTTTATGATAATGCATTGGAGTAGCCAGTCTGATATGCCAGGTATGTTTGTTCAAAGATATGTTCTTTTAGAAATGTGCATTACGATTCCAGCTTTCACATTCCAGTACCAGATACATCAAGATTATTGCCCATGGTCAGTTGTACTAGACAAATAATTGTGGGTTCCACTAAAATGACAAGGGGTGGTGGTGGTAGCCATTGGTTGGTTAGTTGATTTGGGGTTTAAAGCCACTTTCAAGATTTTTTCACTCACATCATGGCTTGCATGCATATGTACAGCTTGTACTAGTCTGCATTTCCACCAGTTTTTATAGTGCTAGCTCACTTGGAGGTATATCATGCCGCAGATAGAACATGAATACCCCACTTGCACACAGTCCTGCTTTACCCCGTTAATGCTGAGCGACAAGCAGGGGAACAACAAGTACCATCTTTTAACGTCTTTTGGTATGACGCAACCGGGGATCGAACCCACGACCTTCCGCATTCCGGGCCGACACTCTAACCATTACGCCATGGAGCCGGCCGGTGGTAGCGTAATGGTAGAACATTGGACTTTGGAATCAAAGGTTCTGGGTTCAAATCCTGTCCCAGAGCCTTGCATCAATGTTCGCGAAAGTAACCTTTCTGACGCGATGCGCTGTCTATACTGCAGTGATACTGCAGTTATCATCCTTGGTCCGTCAGTATCAGCAGGTGCAAGCAGGATTACTGCAACATTCAGTGCTATGGATGTTGCTGGTTTCCTCCTGCCTTAAACTGACAAGCCGTGATATAAGTGAAAGAATCAAATGTCCACTTCCTACTTTCCCCAAGCATTGATATCAATAAAGTTAAGCACTAAATACCATATACATTTCCTTTCCTGTTTTTTAGTATTTCATACTGATGAATTAGTACTTTACATCGCAGCAGGAATATTTCACCCATAGTGTTTCATACAGAGTTATGGTAAACCACATTTCCAAAATTATACATGCGATAAAGTTCCAATTTTATTAATAAAAGTCATTTTATTAATAAATTGTGTATACATTTCTAGATCTCTGGTGTTAAACAACTTTCCTATCTTTGCCATACAGAGACATATGTACTGAAACCACCACTGCTAATCTATCACTGGCAGCGGATCTTCCAGACCGTTCCTGTCATCACGTCCTTCACCATCAGCGCCACACAGGTGAGCGTTCTGTCTCCTACTGTTGTTCTGTTTCTTACCACTGTTGTTCTAAGCCTGCTATTGTTTGTTTCCCTTGCTGCTGTTACGACTATCTGCACTTCAGAGTCAGACTAGAATACATCAGACAAGGCTTTGCTAGAAAGGCTGGAAAGTGAACCGACGCTACTGTCATGAACTAGCGAAAACAACGGCAATTATACTTCAGGTGAGTATTGGTGGAATCCTGACGAGGATTCTCACATCCTGTTCATAACAACCTACTCTGTGTTTGGTTGCGGAACAACGTAAAAGATATGCGAGCCAGACATTTTTTTCAAGTTTTCAAGACCTTGCATTTGGCAGTCGTATACCTGCATGTGAGGAAGGAAAGTTCAAAGCCTCAGGAACAATGTTTATTTGAAGTAATTCTACCCACTGAAACCTGCAATATACACAGGTAATTGTTGTACTTTATGTCTGTAACTTGAAATAGGAAACCAATGTGGAGAGAAGTCACAATACATACTGAATGTCTTAACATTTCATTTTAGAAAATACCAATGTCGTTTAGACAAAATATTTTTTTGTTCTAACTCTGCTATATATGTTTTTTTTTAAACCACTAAAATTAACTCTTTAACTATCAGAAAAAATCTATTTCAAAGAATAATAAAAATGTAAAGAAAAGTGAAAGCTATTGACCTAACAAATTCTACCACAATGATCTTACTAACTGACAAAATAAATCCACCATCCTAACCCTTCCAGTAATAGCAGTCTCAGGTAATGTTGGTCTAATGATGAAGTCAAAACTCTGTGCCCATGCAAGTACCTAGACCAACTAAACTTCACAGCACATTGCCATGCGGCACAGTTATTACATCCTGGCTTCAGGTAATCTGTACTATATTAGATCTGAACTCCAGAAACACAGATGTCAGAGCCCACGTGGCAGGGTGTTTATTTTATTATACAAAGAATAACAGGCACATGTACTCTCCAAAGACAAACTTTCCGAAGTATAAGTACGTCATGTTTATTATTTAGAAAGTAGCCTGTAAACACAGAAGAAAACAGGTGAATACGTTATACCAAATTACGTTCAAAGCAATTTTCCAGGATCAACAAAATGGCAATTAGAATGTATATATTGAAATGCATAATTAAATGAAGATATAGAATAATGTATTGAAATGAGTTTTCTATTACAGAAAGACCACGTATTTACAAAAATGTAAAAAATATTAACGCTTACTCCTTTGGCTACACACCTATCCCACACAGATAATAACTTAGATTGTCAAGCAGAAATATTTGACATAAAAGCACACAGCTTGCACCTCAAATGTCCGCCCTCCAATATGAATGTCAGTTGACTGCTGCAGAGCTCTATCCAATGTCACGCTGTATCACCTTCACACACCCCGAGGTTCAAGTTCCATGTACTTGACATGCACCAGGCATATTCCTGGCATTACAATACAGCACAACAGAATGTAATGGCTTATTTCACAAATTAGACAGAAATTTAGAAGTTAACTATCCGTGAAACTCTTACAGCATATCAGTATAACGAGCTGATTGTAAACGCAGCCATATTACAGAGGCAAACCACCTTAAAGCAGGCTGGATACTTCAATGGTACAGCGTGCATGTTAGACGAGGGTTAAGCTCTGAAATGCTTTATAACAATGACAAACAGAGAAAAGTCAGGCAACATGGTAGTTTTGTAGATTTGACTTTGACACACCATGACGGATGAGTGTATAAGCAAGTCAAAAGGTTGAAATGCAATATACTTTTCACTGGTGTGACATAACATATTTATGTCAAGGATAATATACAATAAGCTGTCATTTATACCAGGGGAAAGAACACACACATACACACAGACAGACACACACACACACACACACACACACACACACACACAGAGATATAGACACAGACACGCACACAGACACAGACATACAGACACAGATACACAGACACAAACACACACAAACACACACACACACACACACACACACACACACACACTGCTATAACCAGAAGCTACTATTACAAATTACCACCATTAGATTTAATAGATATTTAGTGCCACATAACAACCACAAATGCTCCTCAACCATATTCAACAATGAAATGATGATGGTGTATACATATGGTATGATGGTAGTCTTCAACTCTAAGACCAGGAACCGGCCATTGGTATAGAAGTCCTTCAGGCAACAGAACGGCACACTCTCTCACATTTCCTGCAATGGTTGGACAAGGAGTGTTTCGGTCAGATGAAAGTCATGTACCAAGACCTCTCCAGATATCACAAGCATGTCTTCTGCACCTAAAAATCACTTTCCGATTGGCTGAATTCCTGTTTTAGCCATTGACTTGACCAGCAACGAGCGAAGGGACATGTAATTTACGGCTGGTCTCTCATCTCATGCACCTGGGACCCATGCAACATAAACAACGTATTGGTCTTGTGTCTTTGATGTGTGCTGAGGAGGCAGGACCTATTCATTTTTAGGATAATGGAATTATTGGTTTCTATTCGTACAAGCAACGGGAACTGATTTCACGCTCGAATCCAATCAGTTACTGATACCAAAGAATCTTGTTTTTTACAGGAACCGTCCATCTTTATAATGAGTGCAAGTGAAGAACAACAAGAACTTGAAAGGAGACCTCCAGCAACAAGTGCACATTCATTAACCCTAAACAGATTACATTCTTTCTAAAAAAAAAGTCAGTTTTATTATAGGAATATCTAAAATATAGATGTGTGGCCTCTACTTTTGTTCCAAAATTAATTCTCTTCCAATGAAGATATTATATGATGTTTTTATTATTTTAAATAGATACTTTCACAGTATTTCTATGAACACATGACCTCACATGTTTGTTATAAAGTGTATGGTGATGCACTAAGATAAGACTGAATGCTGTGTAATTAACTTGGCCTTGGTAATTAACCAAAGTCATCTTACATCAAAGGAACTGACTAATGGGTCATGGTCAGTTTGATTTCCAGTGCAACAGGATACAAATCTGCAGAACAGGGTTCTGATAAACTGGGAAGGATACCAATGGAATAGACCAATGATATGACACTTGCATCAAAAAATACTTTGCGATATTTTTAAAGACAAACAACAACTATTTTCTATTACAATTCCAACTAGGGTTGGAATTTCCATGTCTCTAAATGTTATTGTATATTTTATGTTGATTTCAGGACAGATTAAGGATGCTGTCTGCGTAGTTTTCGCACAGCGACTCCAGGTTTGTAGATAGGCGTCTCCATAACTCACAGTACCGTAAGCAGATTACCTCACAGCTATTCAGCCTAAAGAGCTTTTCCAATGTGTCCAATGGTACAAATCAACTTTCAGAGCCTAACACCTCTAAAACCATTATGTTCCCTCCAAAGTGGTTTCTTCTGGTCCTGCCATGTTGTAGGTGGGTGTGGCTTTCATTGGTTGACCCATACCCAAGAACCATCAGAAATTATGATTGGTTCCAATGTCCTTATCACGAGCGACTAGCTGCCATTACCAGTTTCATCCATTATGCATTTTGTCAGCAGCTTCCAGTAAAGATGCTATTATGAGAAAACAACAGACTATGTTTCAAACACATGAAAAGGTGCGTGGAACATATTAAGTTTAAGACGAGACATTCAGTCTCCATTTCAACATGGTATAATATACTGAGAGAATGCTGGTGCACACAGTAGGATGATCTGGCCACAGTGACACTGTCCTGAGACATTATCACATAGTAACTGCCTTGAAACTTGGACATGAGTAGATACGTACATGTGTTATCATAAGTTAAAACTGACCATAAACATAAATTGGCTAATTTGTAATGAAACTCCATGCCAATGCATACATCAAGTCTCCAATCTTATTAGTACACGTACTTCCTAAAACTTTGATGAAAAACATAAAACCTTTCCTTAAGTTTGGAGATATTGAAATAATTTGAGAATTGTGAAATGTATTTGTATCATTTGCTATCTGTCAGTGTTAATGGAGAAATATGATCTTTGAATCATTTACAAATGTAAATGGCTACTTGTTACTTTCTCTTAGACTAGATAATTTAATATTAATACTAATTAACTAATAATACAACATTTAAGACACAAGCAGAATACTTCAATTTCTGTTAGATATATTATTCAACAGTAATTTTGTCCATTAACATTTATACAGATTGTAAAATGTTATGTATACTGAGCAAAAAAAGAAACTTGATTTGGACTAAATGTGAGGAACTGTAATAAAAATCAAGTTTATTTTTTTGTTCAATATATTTACTAAGATAAAACATTGAGGGTAATCATTTTAATGAATTTATCATTTATTGATCTGCAAGGGCGGCTGTTTGTTGAGAGCTGGCTGAGAGCGCTGTATTGTTTATCATCAGTGCAGTCTCTGGCACACATACACAGTATAGACACGACGCAGACATATCTTAATATCTGAACAGTTTCCTGTCCTGATTGCCCACAGAGCATGTAAGAAAACTAAACACAATCATGCAACCAGGAGGATTTGATCACTAGCGCAGACCTAACATTCACTAAACATGAAAAACAGACCCACTTCTTAGAAATTCCCAAACCAATATCAAGCCGCAGAGCAGATCTGGCAAATCTTTACTGGCTCAGATTCCTCAATGTGGTTTCTTGCTATTAGAAGCGTGACAGCGGTCATTTAAAAACATCAGTAAAGTATGTGAAAATGTGCAATCCAAACAACTCCATTTGCTGAAATAGCTGTAATTGTATGTAAAAGTGAAAGAACTTTTACGATGTTCGCAGATATCCATACATTGCAAACAGCCATCTTGTTGATAATTGATGCCATTGTATTTGAAAACTGAGTAAACCACACACAGAATGTCTAAAAACAACCAAATTCTGGCATGCAATTGCCTGTTTCACATCTTTGGCATGCAACTGAATGCACTGTATGGGTCTGTTCCCCAGCAGAAGCCTAAGCCAGCAGATTGAACAAGGCTGTACACCGGTGTAAGGTTAAGAACAGCGCAGTTGTTACTTCATCAGAGCAGTTCCATTCTCTGGCAAACAGTTTAAATCTTGGATATCTCTCTCACTGTATACTGGAACGAGACACTGCTGCACATTCTTGTCTTGTAACCAGGATATTGTATTTTCTTCCAGAGATAAAAGAAGTGCTTAGACCTGCATCTTGGCATGGCATTGAGCTTAGCTTGGTTTTCAGGAAGGTCTAGATGACCTTAGGATTGTGGGTTGAGCTGACATGCTATTAGGATTGTGGGTTGAGCTGTTAGGATTATGCAGATCTCAGAAGATACATGGCATCAGATACAAAATAAGCAATAATATTTTACATGTGAAAGAGGACAACAAAGACTTGCAAACTTACATGGCACCAATAAATATGCTCTGGGATAATGGATCCACCATAAGGTAGCGATAATATCTCGGCTCTGTACTTTGACCATCATGGAATGAATTCACTTGTAGATCTGAAAAACACAGAACAGTTTTTTAAAAACTTATGCAATCTTCTGAGAAACAGCAAAGTAGCTAATATAATCAAGTTTCACATCAAACAATTCCAAATCTGGTCCAACCAATAAATATAATGCCAGGGGGAAAAAATACTTTGATCATGATAAAATAGTGATTAATACAAGTCAAGAATCATAACAATATCACATCATATCACAATTGCAAGAATAGCAAATCATTTCCCTGAAAATAATATTAATCATCTAATGGATTACTAAGATTACTAGCAGCAACATCAGAGAACACATGCTTGGCTGGAGATACTGGTATTTATCTAGGTCTTTTGACAAATGAGCAATGATGATGTCAAAGAAACTCCATGTCCAAGTTAATCATATTTGTCTCATCTAGGGATAACTATATTCGTGTCGGTCTACAATAGGGGCCCTTGAGGGAACAGGCTTGGAATCTGCAGTAATACAGTTATATCATGTTCTCCTACTGGTGAATGGCGACCTGGTTCCAGTATACCGACCCTAATCAGAGAAGACCAGAGAGCATTGAGCCCTAAATTGAATTATGTGTTTTGTAGAGGCGGCGATGTCCAATGAATGCAGGAGATCGCACCATCTCTCCCTGGAGCCGAAACCATGCAACCATTAGTCGCCAGACACCAATCTGTATTAGCCTATCATAACAGATCGTATCACGGTAATGGTTCTTCCACAGTTTGGCATAACAATTTGCAGATCAAGAGCAGAAAATATTTATTTCGGGATAAATTGTCAACATTGTCGATGTTTCATATTTGACGATAATTATGCAAACTACATTTTGGATATTCATAGTGACGGTTCTATTTTAACAGTAATGAAAGATTGTCGTTTCATTTCAGAGAAAAAATTTATGGACTTCTGTGTACAGAGGAGTATTATAGGAGATTACGTCTTTGGAGGTTTAGCGCGATCTCCAAGATAATTTGAATCCTCGTCCAGTGCCGCCCGCACTGACACAGGAGTGGCATGACCCGGATTCTCTGATCAGCAGTGACAAATTAAATTCCGCTGCAGACAAGGTAATCGCAGCGAGGACTTATGGGATATCAGACTTGTGCCAAATGTCAGTGAGATGACAAAGAAATGTGAAGAGCTCATCAAGGGAGACAATTTGTTAATCAAAGACATGGTGACGGAAGACTTGCAAATCGCAAAGGTGGAAAACACCATGTGGAAATCCACACTTGTTGCAATGCTTCTTAATACGTATTGGAGATATTGGATGAGAAATAAGTAAATCGCTAAGTACAAGAAAGTCTCATGAGATTGGAGATTCACCATGATTTTATGCTCTGCTAAACTCATAAAACAGGACATGTTTTTGGTGAGAAAGTGTGGATTTTAGTATTTTGTATGTTGTCTGCATTTCTCTGTATTTCCTGATGATGATAAACATGTATGTTCCCATGGAGGTCCTACACACACACAGAGGGGACTACTGAATCAGACACGCTCAGGGTAGAATTGAATTAGACACATTTGTCATCAGTGTTATCTAGCACACTTTGCCACCTGATTTTGTAATTACAGAAAGAAGCTATTTTTTTGGTTGAACAAAGCTGCCCAGACTTCGAGATTATTGTATGTGATAAATGATGTATGGGATTCAACAGTGTGCGGCCTTATAGCCAGATCTTAGTACAGACAACACTAACTTCACCAATACAACACTAACTTCACAAATTAACAGTTAACAAATACATAGAGGAGACTTCAAACTTTGAGGAAAGAGGAATTTATGCTAATAATTCTTTAATAAAATTAAAATAATAAATTTAAAGTAGATGTAATGTATATTCTGTATGCTGTCTGTCCATATTGATATTAAATAATAATCTACAATGCGAAAAGCTTAAAACAACCTATGATAGTCAATAGTTATGGTGTTGAAATTGATGTAATAAATTTTATGTGAGATATTGGCCATCTAATAATATGACCTTGTGGGTCACTGAGATGACCACGACTGACCTCCTACAGGAAAAGCTACCATTGTTACAACCTACATATAATAAGCAATTACAAGCAGAGGAAATAGGAAGTTCCTGTCACTGACTTTGACCAACACACACGATAGTGTAGAAGTGATCAAGTTGTCCTTTAATTAATTATTATATTTCTTTTAAAATTATTCAGGAATATCTGTATATACCTGTAACCATACTGGAATTATCATATTAATTCCGACTTCTAATATGATAATTGATTTGACTTCACTATTTCATCATGCTATGGCTATTATTGTTTGAGAGCAGTAGAGTAACATTTTCATCTTTGGACATCCTGAGCAGTGCTATGGACATCAAGAGCAGTGCTATGGACATCAAGAGCAGTACGTGCCATGGACACCAAGAGCAGTGCTATGGACATCAAGATCAGTATGTGCTATGGACATCAAGAGCAGTGCTATGGACATCAAGATCAGTATGTGCTATGGACATCAAGAGCAGTGCTATGGATATCAAGATCAGTACATGCTATGGACATCAAGAGCAGTGCTATGGACATCAAGAGCAGTGCTATGGACATCAAGATCAGTATGTGCTATGGACATCAAGATCAGTATGTGCAATGGACACCAAGAGCAGTGCTTTGGACATCAAGATCAGTATGTGCTATGGACACCAAGAGCAGTGCTATGGACATCAAGAGCAGTACGTGCTATGGACACCAAGAGCAGTGCTATGGACATCAAGATCAGTATGTGCTATGGACACCAAGAGCAGTGCTATGGACATCAAGAGCAGTAAGTGCTATGGACATCAAGAGCAGTGCTATGGACATCAAGATCAGTATGTGCTATGGACATCAAGATCAGTATGTGCTATGGACATCAAGATCAGTGCTATGGACATCAAGATTAGTATGTGCTATGGACATCAAGAGCAGTGTGATGGACATCAAGAGTTATGGGCTGTTTCGTGACATGGGCGGTGACTCCGTGTTGGGAACACATGGAACTCCCTGTCCAGAAATACACCAGTGTCATATGATAAGGGCAGGAGGTTTGCCAGTTATAACTGAGTGCAATTAACATCACATCATGTCTGATAGCATGAATAAATAAACCATAATGGGCAATATGTTCCTTTCTCTCAGATTAGTTTTGTAATAACAATCTTAAAAAACATATTTTCATCATATGTAGATTTGCCTTAAGTAAACCAGTATTGTAGATACGCGAAAAAACACATTGCCAGGTCTTAAGTAGAATTCAATGTTGTATGTATACCATATGTAATATCACTGTATATGACATAGTTTGTCTATGAAACGTCACTATCTATACCTGTTGTACTAATGAGTTCATTTATGTAAAGCAACTTTCTACACCAGGTGCCGTTCCACATAGCAATCATACACAATGAGAGTGACAACTCCTCTATGTTTAAAAGATGTTATGGCTCTCGTAGCACTACAATCTTTCTGTGGCCAGCTGTACAAAATCGAATACAGCAAATTAGTATGGCAAAATTGCTTAAATTCCTATATACACTGTGGACAAGAAGAACATAGACAGATACAAAGCTGCACATCTGATGCAAGACACAGCCCAGGTATATACTCCCGCTCACTACAGAGTGAGATTGTCTACACACTGGTTACCTCTGTCAGTGACAAGCCAGGAGATAGCTCACACAGCTGTGATATACAACACATTTGCCAGACAAATTAGTACTGTTTTAGGAGTGAACCTCCAGATAAATCTCTGGGATGTACCGCTTCAATTTATGTCTCCAGCCAAATAGGTTTTATTTGCCAGAACAGGCACGATATGCTATCTAGTGCAGCAGATGTAATCCCTTTATACAACAGGGATAACACATGTGTTTATGTACAGACACTAGAGGATACCCTGGTTAGGTAATGGTGATCCTGAAATGCTGGAATATGCACAGGGACAGACCCCCAGGAACTATGCAAACACATTGCAAGACAAGCAGACAATGATAGAGCATGTTGAACAAAACAATATGCATACAATATGTATGATTGTGAATGATGCACTATATAAATGTAATTATTATTATTATATATTTTGTTTATAATTATTATTATTAGTATGTAACATGTTGTTATGAATTTTCTTCAGATAACCTGCTAGGTTAGCAAAATGATAAGTGTACAAGGCAGTCTGTTATTAATATAGGTGATGACTTCCTTGTTATTACTTAATTATTTGATATATAAGTGATTCAGCTAATAATTGCAATGTGCCAAATATGCCATAGATTATTAAACCCTGCACATAAAGACCAGATTGGTTCTGTGCACTCTTTGTGGTAAAATATTTAACTCTTACAAACTTTGCTTTGTTCAAAATACTATACTCACTACTCATTGCAAAACATGATGAAATTTCAAATGAAAATCACCCTCAATAAAAATAAAAATAAATTCATAAGATTCATAACTCGTATTACACAATGTACAAATGTTGAAAACCATTGAAAATGACTGACTTAGATATTTTGTTTGCAATTGAAAAGGTTGAGCCAACTGAGTTTGAATCCCATTAGAGAACTATTACCGACATTCTCGCACTGAGATGACCTAATACCAGGCCACTACAACTACACAGCAGACTGACAAACTACGGACCAGTGCCACAGACATACGAGAGTTGGCAACACTCACACGGAGAACCTACACAGACAAGCACTTGCACAGAGGTTATTTCAGGAAGTGATGCACAATTCATTACCCTGGGAAAAGAGATTTACAGACGGCGTATCGATGAAGAGCTGGTGATCCATCCTGGCTAACTACCAACGTACCACCATCTTGCGTAATCACATGGCGGACGTACACGTAACGCGAACTAGTCAATATTGATTAAATTGAGAACACACATTACTTGAATGACAAGCTAGAAATTCTCAATAACTCGTATTACACCCCTGAAACAACAAGCTCGTGAGCAGAGATTGCAGAGATTGTTCAGATACATATATTTACATACACCCTATCCTGGTGAAATCACTAAGATATTTATAGAAAGTTACAGTAAAAATCAATTGGTCACATATCTCTGTTAACAAGTACTCAGGAATATACATCAAAAACATATATTTATAACAAATCTACCGTAATTACCATTTAAATTAATTTTCTAATTACTGGGTATGCGAATGTAATCATTTTTTTTCAACTACAAAAAATTCGTGAAAAAAAATAAAATTATTATTTTAAAATGTCTGTCATTTATTTACCATTTCATTTACAACCATATTTTCTATTTTAATTTGGATGTCCCTAATTATTCGAACACGGTTCATTTTCAATTTTCGTATTTTTCTAATAATTCGAACAGCTTAAAATGTAATTATTTTTTTCCTGTTCATACCAGAATCAATTTACAATACATTACTTTTCTTACCAATTCAACAACCTGGTACATTACCTGATAAATATTACATATATCCACCGACAATATATCTCCATATAACCAGAATAATATTTCAGAATTTGTGGATTTTGCATTTTGTAATAGTCGGCTTCCAAAAGAAGTTCAAACACTGTGAAGCTCCACTAGTACTAAGTGAATATTACAAGGATGTCATATTGAAAATAAATAAAGTAATTGTGGACTTTAAAATTATGAAGCGCCGACATTAATTACATAACCACGGGTATAGATCTAGTCGAGTCTGCTGTACATGTGAGAATGGGAACATATTTAATTAAATGATTACTGTGAAAAAAATCCTCTGCTTCTAACAACATCTCATATTACTTAAATATAATCCAGTAAATTGTAGTCTTTACTTTGATGGCAGGAGAACACGATAGCGATACGTTTGATGTGAAACGTTACATACATCGGCTTACCATACGTCAGGGCATAATTTCAATTTCCACCTGTTTTTGTACACAGGGTAAACATAACATAAGGTGATTAGGAACCTAATACTGAGAAAGTTACCAACTCCCATTCATGATAAAAATCAATGTCATAACCCAGTCATTACATAACCATGTTTCTATGGTCGTAAAACTTTGAGCTGATAGTCGAAACATGGTGGATAACAAGATCTACATGTCCGGCAGGAACGTATCAAAACAGGTTCATTCTGGGATATAGAATGTAGATTACAGATGCAAATTAACCAATATCGTACAAGTGTTTCCCATGTGCGAGAGATGGAGGTTTCCACGCTTTGGAGAGCATGTTTCTACACCACGAGGCAAACAAACAAAGCAGGTGTTTGTGGATGTATGTATGTTGTGGCAGCAAGCAAGGAAACAGGCCATATGTCGAGCAATGTGCGGACGGACTATTTCTGTCAGAATAACAACTGCTAATATTTCATCATTAAGAAGGCGTAATTGATGTTCTTCTTTAAGGAGTGAGTGGCAGTTGTCGATAAACTATTTCCACAGTTACGTGGAAAAAGCAATGAGCTAATTAAGGTGGGAGGAAAACCTACAACAACTGTGTGTTAATAAACAGGAATCACAGCTGGTGGGTGTGAACCAAGGGAGATAACTGCACATTAGGCAGACATATAGAAGCCACTGACATGAAGATGGTGATTACATCATAGAGTTTAACCAAGGATTCTGAGGAACACCACGCATTGCCAAATGTCAGTCATCAGAGGTCACACTCAGCCAGATTGGCAAACATCACCGTGAAAAAACGTAGTTGCATTAGAACTCTCATTACCCTGTCAGGATTGCAGCACACGAGGAATTTACATGACAATAATTTGGCGATGCTTTGAGAAATTACCCCCCAGGGTATCACATACATACAATGGCAGTAATAACTGCCATACTATGACGGTGTTGTTAGCAGTCGTTAACATCTCTCAGAAATCTTTAACCTTCTTTTGGCTGCAGGCTCCTGGAGATGCCATGCAGTGCATTGACTTACTAATCTGGTAGGAAGAAAGCTAAATAAAGCCGACATTAATATACAGTTTGAGAAACTACTTCAAAATGAGAATAATTTTTCAAAATTCAGAAGTAACTATACAATGCAAATCAAGTAAAACATGTGGCAATCAACAATTTAAAGTGCTTGCCCCTAAACCAATTATTCACAAATAATTACACAATGATGAATGTATTCATGGTGGTGATCATTTCAACTTCAGACATTGAATTCCACGTAAATATTTACAAGTGCAACATACGTTTTTAATCTTTCAACGAGAGTAATACTTGAGAACAACCACCTCTCAAAGTTATGTCTAATTACAGAAAAACTCCAGATATGTGTAAACTACTTTGTGTGTCAGACAAGGCAACCTTTTTACTGATATTGTCTCAATCTGCCACTGCCTTTTAACACATCTACAATTGTAAATCACTAACAAGTTTTGAAAACCAAAATCAATTTTTTCATTATATGGTAACCGCATCATATGCCAAATAGTTTTCAAGATGGACATTTTCACGTTCATATTTGTTTCTATGATAATTATTGTACATGTAAAAAAGCAATGCGATAGTACTTCTTTGTCGCCATCTGAATCTGGGTATGATTCATCCTCGCATGTAGGGGGGGTACTTAATTCTGTTCTCACTTCCATACCACATGAAGTGAGATAGGAACGGAATTACATACCTACGCCTGCACTGCGAGGATGGGTAGGATTAAGAGTTATCAGAAAAATTATCACACATCCTATTTACAGTAGACATTGACAGTTGTGATACATGGGGACATTTAATGACGCTAATCAGATAGGTGTTCCCGACACTTGTCTTCATTTTGTCCACAAGCCGTAAACACGAAGCCTGATAATAATTTATTATTTTCAGCAGCTGAAATTGTTCAAGGCTATCTTGTTACACATTGGGTGTTGTAGACTGAATTTAGTATTAAAATAAAAAATTCCAAATTTAATTGTCTTGTCTTGCCTAGCTTCTAGATTATACTATTTACTGTAAAACATGTTATAGTCCCAATCAATGATTGATATAACAATAAGTCAAGCAATTATTACCAGAACAGCTCCTAATACTGAACAGTGCTTGGCACACTATGTGTGATTCATAAGGCGTACATGCACGTCTTTATCTTCTAAACAATACAACCCGCAATTCAGGATATCTCTAATTGTATTTAAAAGCATGTTTGTCAAGAATATAAAAATACATTTACTGCACATTGCATATACTTCATCTCATTAGGTATTAGGTCCTATGAGTTGAGAAATACACATTTAAAGCAAAGATATATTACAAATGTGAAATGATATATGATGACTAGGGAAAGTAAGAATGGCTTCCCCATGGGTCCATGGTAAGCATTGCAACTCGTCACTTGTGACACCTCTTAGCGGTCCACTCACTGATATACATCCTAC
The DNA here is from genome assembly GCA_032361225.1 of Lepetodrilus schrolli. Classification (NCBI taxonomy): domain Eukaryota; kingdom Metazoa; phylum Mollusca; class Gastropoda; order Lepetellida; family Lepetodrilidae; genus Lepetodrilus; species Lepetodrilus schrolli. Next base: position 4,621 of record JAUTBT010085325.1, on the reverse strand, counting down.
ATAATCATTTGGCATTATCGTGTCCTTCTACAAAGAGGATATATCAGATGTGATGAAAAAGCAACGTAATGCAAAACAACATGGTGGTAATGGCTGCCATTGTAACTTAACACAACAATCGACAACAACACATCTTACAAAAAGCTTCTAGTGTACCAGTAGGTCCAAAAAAAATATGAGAGAAATTTTCCCACGATTTTATAAATCTTTTCATGATTAGATGGAGGCTTCCCCTCATTTACATTGCTTCCTTTCGCGAGTGGAGTTGTAGGAAGGAAATATAATTATTACAGTCGCAACTGCACCAAGCTCCTTTTGTAGGCCACAGTATTGCTTGCAATTAATATGGCAGCATTGTTCCGATTTCAGTGCAGCATGTTAACCAGCACTTGATGTAAGGTTGGCTGCTTTGGCCGGCAGTCTTTGTGTAACTAGCACACCCTCATGATCACTTGTAATCAATTCCGAGGTAACTGACTTTAAACGAAAGTCAGTTGCATTTATAAAGTGTAATGTTTTTGTTCAGATCAGCACAGAAAGAATTGATAGATCAACTCATTCGATTATCCAAAAAGCCCATCAGGATTTACATTGAATCTCTGACTGCTGTTTCTTGAAACCTTGGATTAGTGCATGTTACGTAATAATTCAAACCGTCTTTCTTGACTGGCTATATTTATCAGACTTGCAGCATATTTAGGTTGAGAAAAGAAATGGTACGATATTTTCTGCTTGACAGAGTTAGAATGCAAACAAGATTGTCTCCATATGTTGTACAAACCAGGGATATATTCATACCACTTCTGGAATATATTTGTACCTTGTCAGAGAAATTACCAACCCAATTAGCCACACTTCCTAATTAGCTCTGAACTAACTGGCACATCTGGGTCACAAGAGAGTGAATGGAGAAAGTTGGAGAACTCTTCAAATAATAAAAAAAATTGTCAGCTTTTATACAATCCTTAATGACAATGATGATTCCATGCCTGTCACAAACTTGGTCCAATTATGATTCTGTGTGCACACACACATGAGTTTGGACATGATTAAATGGAAAGTGATGATGTATGCTGAACTCTGTGATAACCCTGATCTTACAAGCGAGAGGATCTTGTTGAAATAAATATCAAATATCCTAATTACTGTCCAACATACATCAGCTACATCCAGTCATGAACACTGATAATACCAGCAGGTCTGCGATTAACATCAAAAACATTTTTATAAAGTAACTTTTTTCATTATTGAAATAGCATAAAAAGACAGTTAGCATGGCCTCAAGAAGGTTTACCACAGTGCTATCAGTTCTGCATACAACAGTACAGAAAGCAGCTGTCGATTTTTAGAGTTGTATTAAAAGTAGGCATGCACACACTCCCAAAACAGCAATATGTGAATTTTATATAAATAAGTCTTATTGGTACGAATAAAAACAGTCAATGAATAGCATGACATCAACATCCCACTTTAGTTCCCTTCCACTGTGATAACCTTTCACTTGCAGATTTTAATGGATTTCAGATATGATCCATATATCTCGACTCAGTATATGATGACCTTTAAAATTCAGAAGAAAATCAATTCCTAGAAGATGGTATGCTACGCATAAGTCGGTCCTCACTGAATACAGAGTTGGAAATGAATTAAGGACAGCATGGTCCCCTCATGACAATCCATGGGAAGTACCCATTGGAGACTCCTTTGTACCCAGACTTCCATACTGAAGACACAGGTACTTCTTCTATCAATTGAACTGCCTGCTATAAATAATGTCTGATCAGTTTCCATGAAAGGAGCTTGTCTGCCATGTGGTGAGGAGTCTATATGCGAGCTCCACACAGTGCCATCTCTTCCTGTCCACCTGTCGTATGACTACAACCCAGCTGCTTAAAACACAACATAGATTTCCCCATTCCTGGAAAAATGTCTTCAAATTGATCTGCATAATTTCTGTGAGAAAAATATGTTCGTTTTGTAGCAGCATAGATGGAAAATGGAAATTATTGATTGGATAATAAAAAATTAACAAAGTAATTAACGTAGCCAATTAGGGTTTAGCTACTGGAAGATATCAAGATTTACTAGCATTATCATCAAAAGTACCTTACAAATTATGTATAGACTTTCTTATGGCGGTCCATTATACTCTGTCTAAACAGAAAATGCCTACTGAAAAATATGACTGATCATGTCAAAACAAACTATAGCTTGATGAAAAACACCATTTATCTTCTTAAGAATCATCACAGTCTGGCCAGCCATACAAGACTTAGGTCAAGGTCATTACGGAAGCAATTGAGGAGTTGAGGTTAAAGCCTGAAGACATGGACTTGTGTAACATCCTACACTGTCAGCACGTTCTTATAATTACATCATACAGGAGCTAAGTACAGGAGCCGAGTACAGGAGCTGAGTACAGCTTGGTGAAATCCAATGTGATAACAGTTAGCTAATTGCATCAATATGTTTTTCCATGGTGCCAAAATGGATTTTCTTCTGGGGATGTTGTCAAGATATGCATTAAGAGCCGTCTTACAATGCAGGATGCATCGAGCATGTGCAGACAAATGTGTTTCTGAGGGTTCATGCGTAATAACTAATTCATACTGGGAATGAAGAGATATTTTTCTCGAAATAATGTTTAGAATAATGAGTTAACATTTCCTATGCATGAATTTTACATGGAGATGTCTTGCCTTATTATGGCATCTGACTCATTTCAATTACGCATTATGTCAAACTACTATTGTGGTGTAAATACATCATTTTCCATAGACATATCAACAAACAGCTCTTTTGAGATTGATATATGCTTGATGGTGTATTTTACAAACAATTTGGATTTTTTACTGAAAAAAGTATACATATCAATGTATTATCTTCACCTTTTGATGGAAGAGCAAACTATTATGTTTTAAGAGGTCCACCTGATAATATCAATTTGGCTTACACTACTAATGGCTTTGATACTTTAGAGGTTTTGATAGAACTGTGATGTGACCATCAACATTATCTGATGGTTATCAGTTTCACAGTCTGTGGGTTTCTTGCAGGATCAAAACACAGGATCAAGTAAATATTTACTGTGTTCTTGTAATGAAACATACTATTATTGCGATTACTTAATTCTATTTCTATGTCAAGAACATATGGAGTCTGCGGGCGACCTAAGAGTTAAGCTCAATGAACATGCTGGTTTCTGAATGCTAACACAGATATGTATCAATGTTAATTGATATATTTCCATGGAAATACAGATGCTGAAAGTAATAATAAAATACACAATTCTGATAACCTTTTTGCCTTATCATAGTGGCAGGCAGAGAAGTATGATAACTAATATCTTTTATTTTGAAAGTTACAAATGTAAACTGAGATCAAACAGAAAGATATCATTCTTAATCTTATGAATACTGACATATCTTTTATAAGAATTAACTAACTTAAAATACTTTCAATAGGTAGATAGAAGATCTAGTTTTAAAAGGAAACTGATAAAATTAAAATAAAGTAATTAATTCCTCTAAGGATTGTAATTTTATGTTTCAATAATCACTTTAAAGTCCAGTGTCATAGCAATATCATTACAATGCCTAAGAATATAACATTATAATATTATTAATCATGAATTAGCAATGAAGAACTTGTACAATAATTAATTATATAACATTTATGTACAATGGTATTTTGGAACTAGCAGGTATTGACTACTTGAGCAATAATGTTGGACATAGAAACATTCCTATTCTGAACCATGCAATCTCCCATTGTGCCTTAAATGAAAGGTAAATACAGTAGTCTGCCCTTCGAACCCTGGTTTTGATTACTGTTCACCCATGATTCCCAATGTCAGTGGCCACCTAATTTACAGATCTATCATTTCATTACGTGGGTAAAGTCTTCTCCCACTGGCTTCTCTGATAACCTGCTACATAAATCACAGAAGGAGCTAAAAAAATAGAATGAGATAAAATCTGATAAAAATATTTCCGACATTTTCAGTAATACTCAAAGCATTCACTGCATGTAGCTTCTGATATCATGAACTGTCCCCAAAGGCAAAACTTGAATGTCTGTCTACATGGGTGTCAGTATTTCTCTGGCTTTTTCTTTTATCTAAATGTTTCATTATCTTCAAATCCTGGAATAATAAATAAAGTTTTTATCCCAAATGTGACACGGCTTGATATACATTATTGGTAAGTGCTTATGTTTCAGAATGCATGGATTTCCAGACATAGGCCATGACAGTGTAATCTTGCTCTCCTAGTTAACACCGAAATGTCCTGTCATGGATTGGACCACCTTTGTGAGCATTCCCAGATAAAGTATGTTCAACAAACACATCTTCCACTCAACACAACAGAGCTTCAGAGAGAGAGAAAAGAAAAAAACTCGACCTGTCAACATGATGACAACAGTAATCTCAAAGATGACAAAATATCCAGAGTTTATTTTTAATGTCAAAGATGGAACCTTGGTTTCAGAAATGTGAAAGAATTATTTAAATGCACTATTTTTGTAATATTTTTTTTGTATTAGGGTTTTAAGTTGCTTTCAAGATTCTTTCACTTATATCACGACTTTTCAGTTTAGGGCAGGAGGAAACCCGCAACAT
>JAUTBT010085324.1:0-11689 GCA_032361225.1 Lepetodrilus schrolli | reverse complement strand
TAACCCATTTATATTGTATAGTTAATTAGTTCACCGTCACGTATGGGTGAAAGATTCCCGCTGTGATGTAAAACAAAAATTCACTCACTCACTCACTCTGAAACACTTCTTTGAAAACCTTGGTATTACAAGTAGATTATGTTTTTATCGATTGCTTTATCGTATGGCGGTGCAGAATCAAACAGAAGCTATAGGTCTGGGTTCATGCTAGACTGTTGCCTCTTTTCTTTGACGCAGTGTTGAAGCTGAAGGGCCAGGTGATGTCTATTATGTACCGGTTCCGTGCCTCCAACAGAGACTGGGTGTGGCTGCGTACCAGTAGCTTCAGCTTCCAGAACCCCTACACGGACGAAGTCGAGTACATTGTGTGCACCAACACCTCTGCCAAGTAAGACGACCCCCGCAAATACAGTACATCCTTGAATAGAAGTCATGCTTGTATTAATTTTGCGTCTCTTGGAACAGTCTTCTATTCAAGGCAGGCTTCTATTTATTTCAAAGAGGCAGGTGGTAGCGCAATGGTAGAACCTTTGGAGCTATAGGACCCGGGTTCAAATTCTGTCCCAGGAGCCTGGCAACAATGTTCATGAAAGTTACCTTTCTGATGCGATCATGATAGGATGTGCTGTCTGTACTGTGGCAATGCAGTTATCATCCTTGGTCTGGCAGTATTGGCCGGTACTAGCAGGTTTACTGCAACATTCAGCGCTACGGATGCTGCGGGTTTCCTTCTGCCCTAAATTATCAAGTTGTGATATGTGAAAGAATCTTGAATGGCTCTAAACTCAAATCAAACAAATCTCTCTTTTCCTTTTCTAGCATTTAATTAACCTATTCTACTCATTTTACTTATGTTTTACTTATTTTACTTATGTTTTAGGAGTTCCCAGCAGGGCTCCTCATCTGTCATTCCAAACCCTGGGGACCAGTCTGCAGAGCCGACCCCGACCATCAACACATACCCTTCGAACCGCTCCCTCCCGGCCGACCTGAGGAAAGACTACCCCGATGCTTCATCCTCGTATCACGCCGAGATGTACCGGTCAATGGCGCCAGATGTGTACTCCTACCCTCAGTCTGGTATCAAGTACCCCAGCAACTCCACGCCGTCCAGCATTGGCCTGTCTCAGACGTCGTCAGTGCCTTCCATGGGCCCCACTGCAATGAGACGGAGCCCTGCCCAGACGGGGGGGTGGTCTGCCCAGGCTGCATACTCACGCGAGGTACGTCAGACGTATTCAGTTCAAATTGTATGTATACTGACTTTTGGGAATTGGAATTTTACCGTGGGCGATTGCAACAGTGGTGTGTCTTCAGAGTTTGTGTTTGAATTTGTGTTTGTCTATGTTTGTCTGTTTGTCTGTCTCTGTGTTTGTGTGTTTGTCTATCTCTGTGTTTGTGTGTTTGTCTACCTCTGTGTGTTTGTCCATCTCTGTGTTTGTGTGTTTGTCTATCTGTGTTTGTGTATCTGTGTTTGTGTGTTTGTCTATCTCTCTTTGTGTGTTTGTCTATCTGTGTTTGTGTGTTTGTCTATCTCTGTGTTTGTGTTGTCAGGGTGTAGCTGACTACAGTGGAGCAGGAGCTGGAGGCCAGGGCTACAGTCAGATCAGTCCCAACGCCAGCTCTCCAGGTAAGTCGGGAGTACATCAGTGTGCTACATCTTCACATGTAACCATTGCAGACTGTAAATCTTAACATTTGGTAAACATGCTGCCAAAACGAGTCAAGCAGTAGACACACATTGCAATAAGAATTTCATCTTGACTGCCCTGTAATTAAAGTAGAGACTACAATACAATTTGGTTTGCAGAAATTTCATTGGTAGCAGCATTATAGCATTATGTGCATAGAAACTGTAGCTATCCAGACTGTCGATGATCGTATCTTGTGGTGATATTATTATATCATTAATTGCTTATTCCTACCCCCTCCACCCATTCTCCTCCCTAGGGAACCCAGGCCTCTGGGGTCAGTGGCAAGGGACGACTGGAGACGCAGCAGCGGCGGCAGCAACAGCAGCACAAGTTGCGGCAGTGCAACAGCAGACCCAGCAGCAGCAACAACAACAGCCATCACAGGAGGAGTTCAGCGACGTGTTTGGCATGCTGAACCAGCCCTCAGCAGAGTTCAACGACCTAGGAATGTTTCCAAACTTCACAGAATAAGTGCTACTGTAGCTATCGATGGACAGACATTTCATGTTGCATTACTGGAAGTGTAAAGGATCTTATGTAGAGCCGTGACTTGAACTGAAGGTTCTTGGCTGAAAGGGATCAGTGTTCCTAGCCAAAGAAAGCCCCGTGCGCTTGTCAAATTACAGGCAGATTCAAAGGAAATGGGTAGTCTTGATAGCAAAAGTGTGTTTGGTAAAATAGAATATGATTGATTTTATATCAGGTATGTGCTCTACCAGCCTCCATGATGGCAATGAGGGAATTTTTGGAAATAATAGCTCCTTGAATGTATGCCAAAACACATTGCAGCAAAGAAAGGTATTATCTTTTGGGTTGTAGATTATTTCATGATTATATTGTTAGTGCTTACCGATTTAAACAAAAAATACTTTTAATATTACTTTGTTCCTATTATTATTACTATGATTATGGATACATTTACAATCAAAATTTAGAATTATACATTTTGTTTACATGTTTGAATATTTTAGCGAACCAATATTGTTATCGGACCCTGTGCATATTATTAATGTTGTTTACTTTTGTTGGATTTTGATTTACATTATTTGCCTGATTTCTCAAACGTACCAAAGACTGTAAATATCGACATATTCATTAACAATAACGAGACTAGACCATCACCGTAACCCTCCCTCTCATGCGAATACTACAGTAATGGTTTATTGTAGATTTTAAATTCATTTAGTTGTAGTATTTATCAGTTGATCATTACCATTAAGATTAGTTCTTGACATGCACATTAACCATTGTCATCCTACTGGCAACCAGATATGCCACATAGTTTACAGCATCTAATTTTATTGATTCAACGGAGGCAAAGTGAAGAGAATAAACATAGGGAATTATATTTTTATACACATTTCTAGTGAAATAGAAAGCTATGTTTAATTTATTGTAAGCCTACATAATTTTATACTAATGTTCATGGATTTGGATAAGTATTTGATGTTTAGAATGAACATTATCTCTTTTTGCCATTTTGTCATTTGATATGTTGTATGCAAATACTTTTATGCTTATGCTATGTTCACTCATGTTATATATATTATATATATATATATATATATATATTTCATGCATCATACGAGCTATGTGTATATCCCACAGAGGTTAGTTGTCTGTCATTGGGATTGTTTTACCCACCTTATGTTATGCGGACGTTGTCTATAGATCATGTTTATGTGCTGTGATCATTGTATTTATTATGCAGTTGAGGATAATGTTATCAGCATTCATATACAGATATAAGTATGCAGTTATTTTCTTGCAAGATCTGATGTAAAAAGACTTTTATGTTTTGTCATTCAGTGCATTATATTGTTTCATTGAGGTTTGACAGTTTAAATACAAAAATAATTCTGTGTCTAAGCATTTACAATATTTAGTTTAAATTGTGAAATCAAGTTGGACAATATTTCTAGAGTTAACATAATTATTTCAGCAAGTGAGTTGAAAAAATATATTGGGTTATCAATTGGTTGGCTTCTCATTCGGTACCTTAAATGGGATTCATAAATATATTAATATTGCTGTACTGTTTCATTTTCTTTGGAAAGTAAAAACTGTTGTCATATCCCCTGGGAAGTAAGAAGTGTTACCATTTCCCCTGGGAAATAAAAACTTGAAGTAAAAACTCATCATTTACCCTGGAAAGTTAAAACTGTTACTGTATCATCTTTCATGAAAATTATATCCTAATAACAGGTTGGCTCCAATCGGTTCACCTGGGACTACTTTCACATTGCTCCAGTATATTCTCTTGGCGCTCGCATGAGCAGTAATCTTACCCAGATTCCGTGAAAATGGTGATTAGTCATCGTCAACCTCACCACTCATCACAAACAAGAATGTGTGGAGGCTCTATTTTACACTCTTTAGTAAACAATGAAATTTGTTCATTTGAAGGTGATAAATTACAGTTAGAAATTAATTTAATAATAATTATATGTAATTAGAAACCATAATATAATCATTGTCTTACAATATTATCAACAGACTACGGGAAATAGAATAATGCATATTAATTATTTTTTAAACTACTTCCTGATTGTTAGGCAATGGGGGAAAACTGCAGATATTTAGTTTACTCAAATACATACTATTATCTATTCAAGACATGAACTAATCTAATCAGTTATTTGAAATATCCCGCATTAGCCATTAGACAAGTTAGAGTATCATGTGATTATCACGTGACAGATTTAGTTCGAATATGGCAGCGACCATGGGATTGCAGAGAGGACTGTGAGCCAGTCCCATTGATTGGCCGAGTGTGACTCACGACATCTTCACTGTTCACTGTCGGCGTGTTATTTTTTATTTCTTTAGAGTACAATGCAGTACATCATTTTTGAAAACTGGAAATATTATATATGATTCATTGTGTTGATATGGTGTTTGGTGATTCAGATATTTAATGCTGTAGTCAACTCTAGTCAGTTTGTTGTAAAGTGCAGTACAATATTTACTCTTCTACCATAGTACTGTTATCAGGCTTACTAACTAGATGTAGGATATAAAAGAAAGGCATCCTTGTGTTATTTCATTGAGATGAAGAAAAGCACTTTTTTCAGTAATTTACTCAACAGAATAAATTAATGGCCAGATATTTTGTGGGGAAGCTTTCTACCTGATTTCGGGACTTAGTTTGAGGAATCTGGTACCATTCTTCTTCCAATGTGTCTGCAAGTTCTTGAAGAATACCTGAAGCCTGTAGACGTTTGTTAATTCTTTGTTGTTAAAATAATTTTAATCTAAATTAATATGAAGAATATTTCAGCCCTTAATTAATTTTGTTGAGTATTGATTCATTTTGTAAGCTATCCTCTGCCTTCATTTGAATTTATTTTGCAGGATATTTAATTATATTGGATTCCTGCTTTTTAGATTGTTATTTTTGTTCATGTTAAAGTAAAGTTTTCGCAACAAAGTATCTGTGGGTATAAACATGTTATGTAACATTGTTGACTTATTTGAATATACTCCGTGTATATTAACTTGTACATACACATCCACCTCCCCACCTCATTTTGTTGAAATACTGTTTTTGTCAATCTGTATCTCAATTTGGATACATTAAATACATGTAATATATCTGTTGATCTTTCCCTTCAAAATTCTCTCTTGATCATCAAGTGTACTCAAGGACAGTGTAGTCAATACATTCATGATTAAAATTATCTGTAAATACAAGCTCATTTAATTTTGAAACACAAAGAAGTATCGTGATGAGACTACAATTCTTTCAAAAGGGCATTGAAATTAGTTGGTATCATCTTTGTCTTTGTGTGTGTCATATGAGAATGAATGTGGTTGACAAAATACTTCCTATGTAGTCGCCATGTCCCCATAACTACCAGGTAATAAACTAACTATTGAAGTTGCCATGTCATCCTATCTACTCGGTAATACACTAACTATTGAAGTCGCCATGTCATCCTATCTACTCAGTAATACACATCTACTCAGTAATACACTCACTATTGAAGTCGCCATGTCATCCTATCTACTCAGTAATACACATCTACTCAGTAATACACTAACTATTGAAGTCGCCATGTCATCCTATCTACTCAGTAATACACATCTACTCGGTAATACACTAACTATTGAAGTCGCCATGTCATCCTATCTACTCAGTAATACACTAACTATTGAAGTCGTCATGTCATCCTACCTACTCTGGCTGTGGAATGCTTCTCTTGTTGTTTGTGAATGCTGCATTGTGTACATCTTCTATGATGTGTCCTCTCTTGTATAGGACACAACTGTTCACAACATTAACAATTAACAATTAATACTGTATATAGCCCACTTCACATTTTGTAACAACATGGAATCGCAACGCTTGTAGAAGTCCTTAAAATAATTAATATACAGTACTCTCGTTACTAACCAGAGAAGAACACCATTAAATTAATGTAGCCTGCTAGGGCAATGGAGATGATGATAATGAGTGCTTCTCTTTGGATTAGCAGCTATTAAGATCACTAAACAAAGGTAAGATACTGGGTACTGCTGTTAGTCGAGAAGATAATCAGTATCAATTCTTAGAACATTGACACCCGAATCTCGTTCTACTAGATATGTTCAATAACATTTGGCTTACTGGTTATTTTCCACCCTTTTGGCATGATGCAATTGTCGTTCCAATGCCTATACCTGGAAAGGGTCGCACTAATCCTATTAACTACCGGCCACTTTCTTTGACAAGTTGTATTTGTAAAACACAAGAAAGAAGTGTTGAAAGATTAACATGGTTTTTAGAAACTAATAACCTGTTGACCAAACATTCAATGTGGCATTCGCAAAAATAGAACTATTCGCCATTTATTTCGATTGGAATCTTTTATTAGAAATGGATTTATCAATAATCTGTATTTTTCAACCTAGAAAAGGCTTATGACACTACATGGCAGTATGGTATATTGAATGATATACACTGTTTTAGAGGCCGTATGTTGATCAGGATATTAGTGTCCCGCAAGGTGCATTTCTATCTTTTTAGTATCAAAGTTTTACATGATAATATTGATTTTAGCATTTCATGTAGAAATTGCAATATGGCCACCGTCGAACGCCAGTTATATTTGTGCCTAAATAAAATTTCAAAATGGAATTTGGAAAATGGATTCCGTTTGTCAAAAGCTAATACTAAAATATGCACTTTTATAACAAGCGTAAACTGCAGAATTATCCCGAGTTATTGCTGGAAAAACAACCTATTAATGCAGTCAAAGAAGCCAAATTTTTGGCTATTATATTTGACAGTATATTAAATTTTCTGTGGCACATTAAAAGCCTAAAAACTAAATGTCTGAAATCTTTAAGTATCATCAAATGTGTATCTGGCACCGAATGGGGTGGCGATCAGAAAACACTGCTAAATTTATATAGGGCTTTCGTCCGGTCTAAATTGGACTATGGCGCCATTATTTACGGCTCCGCTCGCAAGAGCTATTTTGAAGATATTAAATACAGTTCATCATCAGGGACTCGGGCTTGCTGTGGGTGTCTTCCGCACTTCACCAGAACCATCACTACAGGTGGAAGCTGATGGACCTTCTCTATCAGAGAGGCGAGTTAAATTTCCACTACAATACATTGCTAAATTAAAATCAAACCCTTCTAATCCTGCATATGAATGCGTTTTTGAACCAAAGTATATTACTTTGTTCGAACGTAAATCTATTGCTATCGGTATTAAGGATCACCTTTCTGTGGATATCCCAATACAATATATACAGCAAACTAAATCTCTTAAACCCCCTTTCTTGAAGTTCTTGAGTTGCATGACTCACTAACCACATCAGAGATATGGGTTGCTAGATCATGTGGGCGTCAAGGGAAATACTTTAGCAGATGTTGCAGCTGGGGCAAACTGTTTGCCGTGCGTTGTGTCCTGTGTTGGTGGATGAAGTGATCCTAGACGTTGAGGATAAATGGGTTTCTGCGGATCCCATGTTCCAACACACCTCTTTGGCCTGGATTTCACCTAGACAGGTGGTAGTATGGGCCGATATGAATAACATCTTGGACATTATTCGATGATAATCCGAAAGTTAAAAAAAAGAGAAGAAAACTTTACTATTTTTAGGGTAGCCCAACCGATTTTCGATTATAATCGATCATCTGAACACCACTAATGTGTACTTTATACAGTTGCCCAAAACGTCACATGTCTGGCATTTGAAGACTTTTCACGCAGATATGCAATTTAAATAGGTTAACATGGTTAACGGTCATGTTAGCATCATGCGATGATAAAATAAAGCGGTTTAGCTATTCACAGTCAAAATAAAGTCAGGAGGAATGGTAAACATTTATATTAATCCTTAACAGCTGATTAATGAAAGTGACCAAAAATTGAGTGATGACCAGGACTATACTCTAAATGGGTTTCAACATGTTCAAAGTGTTCATAGATTAACTTTGTCAGTAGCACGGGATTCGGGATTCGGGATTCGGGATTCGTTAACTATCAACTTAATGACAATAATTTGTATAGTAAGTGAAAATGTCTGTTATGAAGGTTAATTGTCCTGCATGATTTAGAACACAGATTTTATGCCGTATACATATGGATTATACATGGATTGGATCACATTATTTTGACAGGATATGGGAAGAAATGCACCGATATCCATAGTGAAGGTATGTACAAAATAAGCTCTTACGTGCCATTCTCATAATAAATATTCTGTCTGGTGTGTAATTTCGATTACCTGAATTTGTTGCAGAAGAAATCATAGCAATGTTCACAAATTCACAGATGAAAATATTTGCAAGTTAGCGTCACAACATCGGCACATTTAATAGGCCTACTTCTGTTTCTCGTTCACGTAGAACGAGATGAATTCTTGTCTTATTCATGATATCAGCCAACAGCGTTTATGCTTCTTAGTTTCATTCGTTTTGATTCATGGGGAGCGACATTACATGTAGTTTATTAATACTGTTTCCCAATCCCGTCTCATGATGTTTTAATATCCTGTCAGATATCTTATGTGTACGTCATACTATCAGAATCAATATTACTTAAATCAGACGCACCTAGATATAGATAATACATAGGTCACTAATATATGTTTAACATTCTCCAATGCACCAATAATTAATATTAAAGCAACGAATTGTTTTTATTAAGTATTGACATAAATTAAGAAATTGAAAGTATGATTGTTTTTATGCGAATACAACTTGGTATTCCAGTTCAGTATTCCAATAAGTGTCAACAAGCTTTTGGGAATTAAGTACGAACTGAAAAGAATTTATTCTCATAAATCATAGATCAAATAATACATCAACGCATTTTGGATAGTTTTTTGCCCCCGACCATACACTTGGGATCCATTGTGTAATGAACTCAATTGTTGGCTCAAATAGAAAGGTTGACAGCAAGACATTCAACTGTCAACAGTAATCTCAGCCAAAATGTAATTATAACGTATTGTCAAGTTTGTTCAATTTAATGCGAATCATTGTTTTTGTCAGTCAGTCATCCAATTGTCTGTGGTATTTAACTATAGTGAGGTGCAAGAACAGTCAGCTCCGTGGTATTTAACTATAGTGAGGTGCAAGAACAGTCAGCTCCGTGGTATTTAACTATAGTGAGGTGCAGGATCAGTCAGCTCCGCTAAATGCTAAAACAACATCCCACGTGATTTAAGACTATGTACCCTCTGTAGCAAAGCAATAATGTGATGAATACCATTTCTACTTGTATCTAAACACTTACCACAACTTAGAAAATCATTCTTGCCTAAATACTATTGTAATAACCCTACTATGAATACATTTATGTGTCTTATGAACTGTAACTATACACCTATTTTTAAAAAATGCAAATTTTTTAAAATATGGACTAATACTATTTCAATACTATACTATTATTTAGTGAAATATGTTATAATAATTGTGTAACCAAAGGTTCCAGGTTCAAATCCCGTCATCAATGTTTTTAATGGTTCTGAGCATTTAAAAAAAATCCAGGCCTGGATAGCAACTTGTTCCAATAAACCAACACATTTGAATTCATCATTGTAATTCAATAACTCACTGCTGAGACATTAGAGGCGAGTATTATAATTTGAAATGAGTATACCTTTCATTAGCAGTTCCGGGTTCAAATCCCGCCCCGGGAGCCTGGCATCAATGCTTGCGAAAGTTACCTTTCTGACGCGATATTGATAGGATACGATATCTATATATATATCCATATACGGTATCCATATATCCAGAAACACCGGAAGAGTTACAAAACAATCTCGATGTCTTTGAGGGGTGTTGCCGTATACTATTTACAAATTGTGTCCTAGCTTGACTTGATTTTTTGGTACATGCTAACATAGATAACACAGTTCTAAAAACACATGTTTAGCATCTAAATGATAAATTAAACACACTTTTGTCCCAACTTTTAAGACGCGTTAGTTCGTGTAAATGATTTAACATCAGTGTTTACATTCAAAATGCCAGCATTTAAATTATATACTGAAAGTCATTATAAATATAAACATCAGAGTTTTATAATTATATACTGGCATTTATATTCTAAACCGAGGACATGTTTACTTACTAAACACTTGAGCATGGTTAACCGAATGTCCCACGACACTAAACACCAATAGGTGTTTAATTGCTTCTCGGTGTCTAATTGCTACTCTGTGATAAACAGTCCTAGTTACGGACATAGGTGTTTAGTTACTTCTTCGTGTATTATTTCTAATCACTGTCAGATAAACATTTCGAGTTAAATGTCTTTACATCAAGTACCAAACGATTTTCGTGCTATCAATGAGTATACATCTGAACCACAGCGATTCGGTGAGAAAATACTAGTAGCAAATATATCTAATTTTTATTTTTTAGAATTTAACAAAAATTAATAATAATAATATACAAGAGACACGCTACCAGTCTAGGCCAACCTCGCCTATCATATTTAATATTATAGTTTGGCAGAGAGGTAATGTTACAAACCCCTGTTTGGTACCAGTACGGATATCACTCAAATTTGGCACATTATTATGAGATGCTTGTACCCAACCAGTTAAAAAAATTACAACTTAGTAAATCGCCGAATTCAAGATTATGTCTATTTAACGTATTACTATTTTCACTTCACACTTCTACTAAGTAATATGTGGAGGGGTGCCGTTCTATCATGTAACAACGATTTACAAGCCAGGCAGTATCGTGATGTTGATATTTTAAAATGTCTTTTGAGATAAGCCTTATTATTGATTGATGAATATTTCATGTGGCCGAATGTCATTGGTGTTCCAAGCCAGGCAGTATCGTGATGTTGATATTTTAAAATGTCTTTTGAGATAAGCATTATTATTGATTGATGAATATTTCATGTGGCCGATTGTCATTGGTGTTCGAATATGTAAATCGCTGTTCCATAACAGAACGGCACCCCTCCACATATTTAGCAAAGTGTGAAGTGAAATAGTAACACATTAAATAGACAGAATTTTTATTCGACAATCTACAATGTTATAATTTTGGAATTTGTAGTGTACACGCATTTCCTCCGTGTACCAAATTTGAATGACCTGAGTTAAATAGTTTTTGAGTAACGGTACCAAACAGGGGTTTGTAAGATTACCTGCCAGACTATATAACAAGGGAGGACACTTGATGCTCCTTCAACACTCGACACTATTTTATTTTTAAGCTCTGTAGTTATCATAATGGTACCACTTCCTGCTCTCCGAGGGTGCCGTTCTACACATAAATGCCTCTGAATATTAAATCGTATCTCTGATAGCCCTGAACGAGCAATATTATGGTACAATTCGTAATAAACGACGACTGTTTAAGTTTTAAACGGATTGGTATTTAAGTCCTAAACACTACACATTTAAACTCTACACACTCTAAACACTACACATTTAAACTCTACACACTCTAAACACTACACATTTAAACTCTACACACTCTAAACACTACACATTTAAACTCTACACACTCTAAACACTACACAT
>JAUTBT010085323.1:0-11689 GCA_032361225.1 Lepetodrilus schrolli | reverse complement strand
ACTGCAACATTCAGCGCTATGGATGTTGCGGGTTTCCTCCTGCCCTAAACTGACAAGTCGTGATATAAGTGAAAGAAACTCTAAACCCCAATTAAAAGAAATATATAATAGAAATATCATCGAATTTATAGTCCTATCGGTGTTATTTTAGTAGCGACGTGTATGATAATACTTCTAATAGTCCTATTGAATCATCTTCTATCGGCCTGGGTAATGAGAAAATACTTACGAGCATGCTCCAGCAGAATACGCTGTTGTACAAGCCGCGCAAGTACCGGCTTCGGCGGTATGAACTGCAACTGAAATAGAAAGATTATCTCCCCTTGATAATATTCTTAATAGCAAGCTTAGTAGATCTATACGCTTATTTCACACAACCTGCTAAAATGGTTTTAAAACGAGGTTCGAGATACATACTTAATCAATAAGTGTTCTTCATTTTAATATTATGTATCGCATAACGTAAAGTTTGGGACAGATATGGTCCTTAGCAAAGACGTTTCGTGTCACCTTTTATTTAAAGAAGTAATATAAAATCATTTTTAAAAATCGAAATAAATTGCCACGAAACATTTTGACGAGGACTAATATAAGTTTGGGAGTGAAATAAACAATTAACCCATGCTATAAGTATACTCAACAAAATAAATTAAGTAACCGTAGATATTTTGTGGGAAGTTTTCTATTAAATATTGGAACTCTGCTTGAGGACCTTGGCGCCATTCTTCTTCCAATGTTTCTGTAAGAGCTCGGCGAGCACCTGGAGTCTGTAGATGTTTGTATATTATTCGTTGTAAAAATAATATTAAGTTAATTTATGGGCTATGTCCGAAAAGGTTACTGGCCCTTAATTAAATTTATTGAGTATATAAATATTTTCGCTAATGAAATAACATAATGGACTAATTAGCATATGCTATCGTTGTATTCATATGCGATGTCAAAATCTTTTTCTTCTTGGAACTTAATGTTTCGAATATAAAGTTAAACGAGTTATACGAGTATTGATATGCAAACACATTTGCTATTATGTATTACTATTTGCACATTTGCTATTATGTATTACTATTTACACATTTGCTATTATGTATTACTATTTACACATTTGCTATTATGTATTACTATTTGCACATTTGCTATTATGTATTACTATTTGCACATTTGCTATTATGCATTAATATTTACACATTTGCTATTATGTATTACTATTTACACATTTGCTATTATGTATTACTATTTACACATTTTCGTGGAACTATAATTCGACTGCGTACCAATTCCCAAGACACATGTCATGTTCCTTTTTGTAATTTATATGCCGAGGTTCTCGGCCTGACCAATAATAAAAACGGGCATAACGAAAGATAAAGTCACACTATATTGCCGACACGTGCTTGAGTCCCTTTAACTGATTAACTCGCTTCGTTCGTCAATGACATTTTTTAGAAAAAGATATTCCAATCACCTTTTGATGAAACAGGAAATTCTTACACGTAAAAAAAATGATAAATATATTGTCGACAATTTCAATCCAGTATGCGGTCATGAAGTTAAAGTAACTCTCTAACGAATATGTTGCCATTTGTAAATTTTGTATAACGAAATTCACGTTCCTACTGAGGGACCATTTATGTTTATACAAATGTAACTGCTGCAAGGTAACTCTTATAGTAAATAATATATAATAATATATCATATATAGCTATATAGTATATAACTACCTATATAGTGTATATACATTATATAATTCGTATAATAAGAAACGTTCAATGAATATAATTTTATGGAAATCAATTGTTTCTCCCACGGACATGATTAGAGACGCGATGTCCGTGAGAGCGTTGCACTGATCAATCATTAATATCCCAATACATTCTGACGCAGTATCCTATCATTTATAGCGATCTTGTACAACATTGAATTACTGTTACAAACTATTGTGAGAAAATTATGAAACACCTGGGGAAAAACACGCCACTTTGTTTGCATTTAGCAACTATATGTTTGTGACAGTATACTGCGCCATTGTAAATCTTAAATACCCGACACAGCAGTTCTATAATGGATAGTAGCTTTAAATAACAAGAATGGGAAACTATGCTTACACATTAAGACATTTCTAACATTCTACTCTCCAGTAGCATCGATAAGAACTTGCATTTCAATGTTTCTTTATTGCCGGACTATCTCTTACCTAGCTATTGAACAGAATCAACGTGAACAACTGAATAATCAGTCTCCGAGATTGCGAAACCTTATATGGGGATTGAGAAATCTTGTGAATTTGTGAACAAAACTTTGATTCGAGTACGACATCTTACTAGAAAGGATTTGGTAATCTCGGAGGCAGATGGTGCAATTGGCACGTATGGGTAAATGGGTATCTGGCAGATTAATTAATGTCAATATTAATTAAGACTTGGAATGTGTCGATATCTTCGGCCGTGATATTCCTGCCTTGGTTTCACCGATACACAAACACATGATATTCACGTGCCAAATGGAATGTTCGAGTTTATACCCTACTGTGCGCATGTTATATTCCATTCCTGCCAAATTAGCCTCACTCATTACCGAGAGACGGATTCTTTTGTAGGAAGTCTCTCTAACCAATTCAATTTGCCACCTTAGTATGGGGATGAACAGAGGGACACATACCTGCAGCTAGAAACAGCACTGTCAGCATCATGTCGCCTGTTACTTTGGAATGGACTGCAGTAGGTGAAATGGACGGATAGGCAATGGACCGCCAGGGTCTCTGGAATCCAGTTTTATACCCGGGGTTTCCATGGAACTAGATTGTTGGGGGGTCACGTGACTCATGAACACTACATATTTATCGTGTATAATGTTTATCGAAACAAGTCTATTATAATTTGAAAGCAGTCATGGCAACAGGACAAATATTAGAAACCATTTGTGGGGAGGTGTGTGTGTGTGTGTGTGTGGTGGTGGCGTGCGTGCGCGCGCGCGTGTGTGTGCGTGTGTGTGTGTGAGGGGAGGGGGTTAGTCAGTCACACTCCGATGAATTCACAATGGGATACTATATTTATTGTCTTTGTCATTGGTCAGTTCATGGAAATGGCAGACTTGGAAAACAAGCTATAGTGGAGGACGTATCGTAGTACTGCCCGACATATTGGTTTTGTTCAGCGCTTCAGTTCACATTGTTTTATTTATTTATTATTATTATTATTATTATTATTTAGTCTCAAGTTAGCCTATGACAGCGTTGTGATTATGTTCGCAAAGCCTTTTAATGAATTACTTCCATCGTGATCAATAAACATAGCGTGAAAGTTCTCACCACAATTATCTTAATTCATGCAATTAGGCAATTCAGGTCTCTGCTAAAGATAAATAATATCTAAAGATATCTATATCTATCTAGTTATTATTAAATATCTACATCTATGTAGATATTATTAAATATTCGAATTGTAATTTCCTATTTAAATATTCCAAGTTCTGTATATGGAACACATCGAAGACAACCTTATCTCGTGGATATTACAGTATTCATCGTTTGGCGGGAGAACGCGTGAATAACTACCGCTGGCCTAAAATGTTCGGCGAATTTCTGTTAAAGACTCCTATTTTACGTATGTTCTCTTTGGGTGATTACAATTCTGTGGACTAATTCCACGTATTGTAAGCACTATAAATTGTCAAATTTTATACCATGTAGGCTACCATGAGAAACTGTGAGTGGTTAAATGGAATAAAGTTATATTGAATTGAATGGATAGGTGGAATACGGATTGATATCAGATTCTTCCACATTCATGACGTCACGAAGAGCTCACGTTTGTTATGTACAGAAGGCCGTAGCTACCATGACAATGACTGCACGCCGGCCAAATATTCAGTTTTATTGACCGATATGGCCTTCTGGCCTTCACGCTCTGGCCATTAGTTTATTGAGTTCAGCAGCAACCATAGAGTCAAAGGCAGCACAAATAATAATAGTAGTAATAGAATAATAACAACAACAACAACAACAACAGTAACAACAACAACAACGGTAACAACAACAACAACAGTAATAACAACAACAACAGTAATAATAACAGAATAATTATAATAGAACTGTGAACATTAATTTCACTCGGGACATAATTTCCGTAATCACTCGTATCTCGTAGGTTATTTTCTAATTAATATTTGACGCGTCTTGCTGAAGAAATGGAAAATGTTAATATGGCACAACATAGAGCTACGAATCTGCAGCTAATAAACTGCACGTTACTTCACGGTGGTATATTCAATCTGCGTTCATTAAATTAATGTTGACTTCGACACCCACGACTAAATGTTTGGCCCATACAGGATGGAGTTTTGAGTTCAACTCACATTTTAAATCGAGTTTCAATCGCAGAATGTGAGTTAAACGTTAACGTCAAACAGTTTATTACCTCGAGACGAGGGCTAATCGGCAGATTTACCAATCGTTTCTTCACATATTGTTATGAGGTAAAAGAAACCCCGGTTTTAAAGTTCAGCACTTACTTACGCGCGAATAAGAAGTGCGATGACCTCCTTACGATAGCGGACGGCAGTCAAGTTGTCGTAAATAATGCCAAGAGATTGTCAAGAGATGGACTAGATTATAACACAAGTGGCGTTGTGTTTGCTTTACTTCCAACGTTCAACAACGCAAGCGTTCCGTAGCGCTCGTCTTATAGAACTTCTGTAGCGCTCGCCTTATAGAACTTCTGTAGCGCTCGCCATATAGAACTTCTGTAGCGCTCGCCATATAGAACTTCTGTAGCGCTCGTCTTATAGAACTTCTGTAGCGCTCGTCTTATAGAACTTCTGTAGCGCTCGCCTTATAGAACTTCTGTAGCGCTCGTTTTATAGAACTTCTGTAGCGCTCGGCTTATAGAACTTCTGTAGCGCTCGTCTTATAGAACTTATGTAGCGCTCGTTTTATAGAACTTCTGTAGCGCTCGGCTTATAGAACTTCTGTAGCGCTCGTCTTATAACTGCAATCCTGTTGTAATCTCGACTCTCGACCTCGACTTGAATTGTAATTATTGATCTGACGGAAATTGTAACTTGTAATGTCTGCACATCACACGAGATCAATAGACAATACATTAAATGCTTCAATTTCTCGACAAAGAAATTGTTTATCATGTGATGTTACTACAGTTTGTGGCTGAAAGCTGAATATAATTCTGATCATTTGGAAATATTACGATTTCGAGCAATTGAGGACATTGGTCATTTATTACAAATCAGGTTTTAAAAAATCACGTACTACTTAGGGCAGTTTGTATTACACAATTTTGGGCGCGTATTACAATTTGGTTCGATTATTATAATGCAGTGTCTCTATGAGGTGCTGTTTTCTAGAAACACGCTTGAGTCTAAATCTGTACATATTTTTTGTTTACATTTAAATATATTTTCTTACACATAGATTATTTTTCCCACGAGAATATTTTGTCAATAAATATGATATATATTGCAAACAAAGTTTTGGAATGTTTGAGGAAAGATTTGGATGTCTACAGCACAGGATGGGCTTATTGAACAGTTCATTATAATGCTATACCAGCTGATTATATTATTGATGACTGTAGCTTGAGCTAATCAGCATTTCAATCAATATAACGGATACGCCAGTGGCCGTTCTTGTATCGAGGTCGAGTAGGAATTACAGAAGATCCGCAAACAATCTCCAGAATGATCACGGGTGGATTAGCTTTCATTTCTTTGGCTTTCTTTATAATAGTTTTAAAACTTACTCTCTTTTTTTTTTTGGGGGGGGGTCGAGGTGAGTGGTGGAGGGTGGCGAGGGGAGGGGGGGTTTCAGGAGGGGGGGGGGTATTAAGGTGTCAATATTAATTCTATTAAATCGTAAAGTTTATGATAGGATAATAAGTCAACATAATCTCTAACTAGTCGCAACAGACATGTTACTATAGCTACATCATTACTCCGCACTAGCAGGTAATTCTACTGTGATTCAATTGTTTCATGGTTTCCAAACGACAGTGAACCGTTTACATGTTATCGCTGTGTAAATACGTCGCTGTACGTGGATAGTCATATAGGTGTATATCGTAGTCTTACCGTTAACCTATATTGATGTCTCGAAGTTATACGTCTCTTTGCACAGGTGTATAGTTCGTATTGCTACACTGCCACCTGAGTATGTTTATTGCAGCTATCAAACAGGTACAATAAGGTACAGCCGTGACAAGTATATTGATATTGTGCTCAAAACAACTCATTACAACCTGTGTTTACATAAGAGGTTTAACTTGGCCCCTCATGTCGTTAAAACTATAATAACACAGAGACATTCTCTCTCGATGTCTGGGCTTGTCACTCTCGTATATACACCGGCAAGTGTTAACAAAACTACGGTAATGCAACGAACAATGATAGAGTACAGCCATTTTATTCAATCCGATAAAGGGCCACCTAAGAACTTAAAAAAACACAATTAATTTCTCCATAGAGGTAAAGTTCATAAAGGGTTCACTGAAGCAAATCTTGCTACTAAAGTTCATCTAGCGTTGACAGGAATGCCCCATTGAGATCTCATGTGCATTGCATTCTTTCTAAATCCTAGGTAAATTATTGTTTTACTTGTTTTAATTCAATACTATTTCGACATAGATGTTTGTATTAAAATAGCATATTACTAAGTGAAGATGCAAGCGTAGTCTGACTACTTTGTCTTCAAACAAACATATGGTTGGTAATAGCCATAAGGCCCTCCTAATTTCTAAACCCTAGTATTTAGTACTAAACATTCGTAAACGACCATTCTTATCGTACCAAAAGAAGGCATGCTCAAACCGTAGACTGTTAAAATAAATAAAAGAACTATTTGAAATTGGCTCCAAACTGTGTGTCTGTCTGCATGTCTGTCTGCATGTCTGTCTGCATGTCTGTCTGCATGTCTGTCTGCATGTCTGTCTGATGTCTGTCTGCATGTCTGCATGTCTGTCTGCATGTCTGTCTCCACGTATGTCTACATGTCTGTCTGCATGTCTGTCTGATGTCTGTCTGCATGTCTGTCTGCATGTCTGTCTACATGTATGTCTGCATGTATGTCTGCATGTCTGTCTGCACGTCTGTCTACATGTCTGTCTGCATGTATGTCTGCATGTCTGTCTGATGTCTGTCTGCATGTCTGTCTGCACGTCTGTCTACATGTATGTCTGCATGTCTGTCTGCATGTCTGTCTGATGTCTGTCTGCATGTCTGTCTGCACGTCTGTCTACATGTCTGTCTACATGTCTGTCTGCATGTCTGTCTGCATGTCTGTCTGCATGTCTGTCTGATGTCTGTCTGCATGTCTGTCTGCACGTCTGTCTACATGTCTGTCTGCATGTCTGTCTACATGTCTGTCTGCATGTCTGTCTGCATGTCTGTCTGCATGTCTGTCTGCATGTCTGTCTGCATGTCTGCATGTCTGTCTGCATGTATGTCTGAATGTCTGTCTGTGCTATCTGTTGTTCTGCAGCGCTACAGGGCGAGATCCATTTCCGGGACCCGGACCCGATCACTGAACCGGAACCGGAACCGGCCTTGAGGTCTATCCACCGGACACGGACTCAATTCCGATCAATATCATTGGCTCATGTGACCTAAAATATGAATAACACATTTTCCTAACCATAACTCTAACCCCAACCACGTGAGCCAATCAGATTGCCAGGAATAGAGTCTGGGTACGGGGAATAGACCGCGTCCGGGTCTGTGTACGGGGAATAAACCGCGTCCGAGTCTGTGTACGGGGAATAAACCCCATCGTACTACATCACCGGTCAGATCAATTTCCGCCACTAACCATCAATGAGTTGTCATTGTCCACTACAGTGACGGGGGTATATTGGTACGAGCAATAACACAGTAGGAAATCAATAATTCGTAGTCGATTCTAAAGCACTGGTATAACGAGAGAAAAAATAGTTTATTTTTGTCTCACCCATTGTTACTTAAGTAATATAAAAACATCATAAAACATATATTTAACATGACCGCCAAAATAGTAAATTGTATCGGTACAATCAAACTAAGGAGGCAAAGCACGGTTTCTCATTGTAAACAGTAGTTTTCCGTTAAAGAAAAGTAGGTTTTGCATACGTTCCATTGTCTGTTCCCTGGTATCTTTGTATGTTAAGTAATATGCATGGTATTGTGTTCCAAATGAAGTAGGTTCCACGCAGTTTAAATTTATATCACTACATTTATGATAGGAAGGCGTATGCATTAGCAATGTGCAGTTGTTAGGTCAATATTGCTGGTGCTTTCCAGCCATGCAAGTTGTTGATTTTCACTGCTTGTCTTCCACAGCATTTTGCCAAAATCAGACGTGATTGACCCCGTCTAAGTGGGTGTAAAGCTAGTGCATGCTGATTGAATAGTTTAGCAACAACAGCCTCTCGAACTAAGCTGATTTATATGATAAATGATAGTGGACAAAAACTGTGGTATGCCCATATTGCCCCAAATCCACGCTCGAAAACATGATCTTTGGTACCAACAAGTTGATTACATATAATTATTATCACTAACAACTACCCAGAATTTCACTTTACTGCTTGTATTGTTTTCTGATTGTATTAGATCTAAGATCATACACATGCATATTTTATTTGGCTTTTAATCTGTACTTATTAGGTGCATCAAATTGAAATACTTAATAAACATGGTTTTGGAAGGTGATTTCTGTGTTGTCACGTGACTGACGCTGGATATATAATGGCGGGTACCAACATTTTGTTTACTTCATGAGGACAAAATTGTTTCCACCATGTTGACATATTCTACTCAGAATGTTAAACGTAAATGGAAAATCCTGACTATATAAAGAAATAATCTTGCTGGCATATGATTTTTGTGTGTGTGGAAATATCGTCTCAAAAGCAGCTTACACGTATGAATTGATCCGCTGAATAATTAGTGCTTTTGATCTGAATAATCATTAAATTCCAAGAGTATCCCACATACCAAACTTGAGGAACAATTGATCTGTGGCGTTATACAGACCATGAAAATAGCAGAAGTAGGGATTGGTTGACGGAACATAGCAGAGGAAACTCGGGCTATACATTAGGTTATGTGAGATATCAGAAATGACCACGTTTATTAGTAGATTTCTTGATTTCACCTGGTGACAAAGCTAGAACCATCAAGTATGTTATTCCAGTCCGTAATTAAATTGTATTTTTTTTGCTAATTTCTAACAGTATTCCAGTGATGTCGTGATTTAATTCTTATAAGCAATATAAGAGGAGAACCATCCAAATATCCAGACTAGGATTGTCTTACGAACTTGTGTGGACGTGAGATTACCTCTAAATACCAAAAGAACAAAACATATTCCGCTTTATGATCACTGAGGTCTCATTTCCCAATAACTTAGCACTTTTCGACAATGGTAAAACTGAACAATATACTTCTTATTCAGGTTGTTGATTTGCATTGATACGAGACAGACATTGATGAAGCGGATTCACAAACATATCGACTCCTGAATGCTACCTCCCCATTTACCAGAATAACAGAAACGCTAAACATTTCGCATGATATAATGCTGCCAGAGAATTGGTTATACAAATCAATTGAAGACCATGCTTTACCGAAAACTGTTTACACCAATATAACAATTGGCAGATGCTGATTAACTTATAAGGATATACTAGAATATTGGATGTTCAAATAAATGTAGATAATATTATTTAAAAATCAAATTTGTCGAATATGTCCTAAACTGTATTACTGTAAATCATGAAATTAATGCGAGCAGGATAGTGACGCATTAATTTCATGATTTACAGTATATATATTTGAATGGCAGCATTATTACAACTTATAATGAGCATTCCCGTCAAGAGACACTAGTCGGTAAGTCTCTCTCATGAGACCCGTCTCACAAGTCTGTCTTATGAGGCACAAGTCACCCCTGTTCAGACGGTAGGTCAGTCTTATAAGACCTGTGTATAATCCATTGCAAATTGTCGGTGACATAACCCTCAGCCAATCAGAATGCATCTGTTAACTGAAACAAGCATCAACTAATTGTATGTAATATACATGTTTATAGTGGATAAATAAAGTATGTATCTTGACCACAACATAATAAGTATTTATGTTTTGTATTGATTCAAATTGATTGGTTTGTTCTATATTTCAATGTCCAGATAAATCGTACAAAGGCAGGAAAGAGATTCTTGTATTGAATGGAAGCTGATCGTGCATCCTATAATTTGTGCAAAACAACAAGAGGATAGTAGGTCATCAAGTTACAAAGATTGGCCAATTGGAATTTAAAAAACTTCAGGCGAACGAATGAAATAAAGTTGAAATTGGCACAGAAGTGACTTGGTGACCACAGATTAACCAGCTTTGTGTATAGAAAACAAATGTGGATTCGACCTCAGATAACATATTTAAAGAACAAACCATTGTGCTATTACTTTCATCATGACACGATCACCCACGACACACGCATGCACAAACACACGCTCTCGCTCGGAAAATATTTACTTTAGAATCACTCGTGTCGTAAAATCAATATGACACACTAGCTCGTGTATTAATCTCTATGTATGTACATTTGATGTGTCTACACAAGTATATTGGGTAACCAGCTACATTTTCCGCATATCCCATTGATTTTCAATATTTTCATATTTTCATATTTTTTAATATAGTTACGTAGATTGGGTTATTTTGACCATGTTCAATGATTAGAGTTATCCCCTTTAGTCTATTATACTATCGAAAATTGAGATTACAGTACATTACCAACTGATTATTTTTACCGGAAATGTACACTGCAAATGAATTTTACCTATCCCACAGCAGTGAAACGAGTTTTGGAGGTTCAAAACAATTATATGCAGTTTGCATTTTAAACTCCAATTCGGTCCAACACGACAACTTAATCTGTAATATTTGCCTATAATTTTTTTTAGTACTGTAGGTACTGTAGGCAAGTATAAATTGTTTTAGTACTGTAGGTACTGTAGGCAAGTCGTTATTATAATTCTATGTCATGGAGCACAGACCAATATATTTACACATATATATTCACAGTGGAATGTGCTTACAGAATTTAGAATATTTCACGATGCAATATGGATAATGTATTATTATCGGAACTATAAAGCATACAATCACAGATAGCTGTAGTGGTCTGACGAAGTTTTACCAGAAAATATATGCATTTGATTTGACAACTTGATATTTATTGAATTGGATGACCGTAACTATAAATGGCGGCAGATAACTAAATGAAAACACAACAAGGTGTTTCACTTTTATACCGAGTCTCACCACTTCAAGTTATGTCCCCTTAGTGCAAACATCTAGGCAAAAATAAATACGAAGTTGATACTGGAGATTCAAGGAAAAATCTATGATAAATTGCATTTATATATTATTATTATTATTTTTTATATTGGGGTTTAGAGCCACTTTCAAGAGCCACTTACGAAGTTGATACTGGAGATTCAAGGAAAATTCTATGATAAATTGCATTTATTTATTATTATTATTATTTTTTATATTGGGGTTTAGAGCCACTTTCAAGATTCTTTCACTTATATCACGGCTTGTCCGTTAAGGCAGGAGGAAACCGGCAACATCCGTAACACTGAATGTTGCAGTAAACCTGCGAGCACCGGCTGGTACTGACAAGACCAAGGATGATAACTGC
>JAUTBT010085322.1:0-11693 GCA_032361225.1 Lepetodrilus schrolli | reverse complement strand
AATAAAGCAGCACATGATCTGACGAGATTAAACCAATTCATTGTGCAATCACACCTGTGCATCCTGTTTAGAGAGAATTTTCAACTAGATAAAATACCACGGTATCATTTTCGAAAAATATTACGTATTATGTTGTAAGAGAATATTCAGAACACACTGCACGCTGTAACTTGAATCGTATCTGGTATGTATAATAGACTCTTTTTATTTGGCTTTAAAAATAATACTGCTGGTTTTTCGTTTAACAATTTGGGTTTTGTAAACACCCTCTATTCAGGAAAGCATTCGTGAATCGCATTATATAACCAATTACAAGGTGTACTTATATTTGGAAAACCCCTTCGTCTCGAATGACACAGTTTGTCGAAGTTATCGAATGGGCCCCCGAGGTTCGACACAACAGGGTTCGACTGTAGTAGTATTCTGAATGAAAATATATTCTTAGCAAATTATAGCTGTGTTTTTAATTTGTGTTTTATATAGAACATTTTTTGATACAAAGTACGTAATGTTGATCAAGTTGCATTCTGTAGGCAACACAGGTTTTAAGTATTATCACTGATTATTGTATTTCAGTAAATTAGTAACAGTTGGTGTCTTGTATACTGTATGCTCGTGTTACTCATCAGTTACTTCCCTTGTTTTAGGGCAACACCAGAAGCTATGACAAACTTCTGGAGATGTTGTCTAAACCAGAACTTCAGGTAAGAGTAGACAGCAACAAGATTATACTATTGATAATCAAAATTATAAATCAAAATTACATTTTCTAAATTATTAAAAATTATTATTATATGTAAAACAGGAGTCGATGTTGGTGAAAATATCTGTTGTTCATGTCTTGTAGTGTTATAGAACTGGCAAAATGTCAGAGTAGTAATAATTACTAGTATGAAATGGTCATGAGAATATAGAAACAGAATGGAGTATAAGTACAAGATTGTTGCCTTTGGATGATTGACCCCAATCATTCATCAAGCAACAAATCATTCATTAACCCTCTCTCTGCTGGATTAGACAGAGGCACAGCTCCGGTTTCATTTAGCATGGAGAGGATTAAGTAAGTAAGGTTTTGTTGTCTAAAATGTGTATGAAGTACAAGAACAATATTGTTGTTACAGTCGGAGGACTTGATTGGGGTGCTGCGCAGTGTACGGGGGAACATTGCCTCACTCGGCCAGCAACATGAACAGTTGGTGGGCATGCTGATGGTGAGTAGTCTCCCTTAGTTGTAACAGTCGCCAAGAAATGTCCTTTGGATATTGCAGTAACATATCAGTAATTTTCACTGTGGCAATCGGGAATGGACATGAATGCCTATTGGGGTTTACAAAGTGAAAGAACAGAATAAACCTTTTTCCAAAACTGTAACATAATTGGAAATCCCTACAGAATTTGTGTGTCACTTCAGAAACTTCAAAACCAGTTTCAGTGAAATTTAGCGCATTGTGCCCACAAATATGTAATATTGAGTTTACCCAGTTATATACAGATACAGAGACATATATGCGAAATATTTCCCATGTTTGGCTAGCATTCACCATCTTAAATTCGCATTCCACTGTGTTTATTTGACAACATTCTCGAATGAAACAAATGAATCCGATATTATGCTAGTACAAATTGAAAGTGGATTGCATTCTGAAACAGCCCATCTCGCTCAATAGGATTGTCCATTAACTAATTGCATTTATGCGTGGCTCGTTCTGACTATGGATTCTGTTGAGCTTTCCTTCTACAGGAACCCTGACTGAGAATGATCAGAATGATAAAAAAAAAACAACATATATCCTGTGTTGTCAACTTTCAGAAAATTAACTGGCCCCAAAGAGAAGAGAAAGTAATAAAAGAGTACCGGATGTTTCTGCTGAATCTGCTGTCGGCACACACCTTCTATCTGCGAGCCGGTCTGCGAATGTTGGTGTCACACCTGCTACCTGGTAAATAGGCGACGGTGCTATTTATAGACACGTCTGATACTGCATGTTATATTTCCACAAAGATATCAAAACTAGTTGGGATGTCATGTCGTTTAAAAAAATATATATATATATAAAAATTAATAAGTATTTTTTTGTTGGGGGTTTAGAGCCTGGGTATAATTTCTTGAAGCTCTCACTATATCACTATAGCACTCTCGTAAACTGCCCAACCGTCGTGCATAAGAGATCACTACGAGAGAGCTATGGTCTCTTTGATATGAGAGCTTCGAGAAAGGATACCCTGGTCACTTTAAATATTATTTAATTCTCATAATTTTCATACAGTACAACAATGTGTCATGAATAAAGAAAAGTGACCGATTGAATTATGACAATCCCATGATTTTCATGATAGATTCATCAACAAAGGAAGCGGATGAGTCAACCAAGGCTAGCAACAAGACTAAGTTCATCAACATTCATCTGGTGCTTCGAGCTGTTGGATCTCTAATTCCTATGTACGTACATGTATCTCAACTACTTATGTCTGACTTCTTTTTTTTTAGCAGGACTTGACAATATAGATTTCAGGTTTTGTTTGGTTTCTAGTGGATTTCAGAATTTGACAACATAATGTAATGAGTTATTTGAATGAATGAATTAATGTTTAATACCACTTGCAACAATTGTTCAACTATCTGTGGTGAAAACCAGTTTGAGTTGTGATGATTTATGTCTATCACAGAAATATTTTATTGTTAGTTTCATTTTGTTATCATTTAGTACTAGCACTTGGCATTCAAATTAATGGTAAAAAATCAATAAATTGAAATAGTTTTTGCTGTGTAGGATAAAATAGTGTCGCCACTGATGTGTTTAAATAAGCTGATGAATTGCTCTGGGATTGTAAATCATAAGCCGACTGTTTCCTTTTTTAAAGTTGCGATTTACTGTCGCTTTCAAGATTCACTTGTATCACTGTTTCTTTTTTGTGTGTTGAATTTGAGTTTCGAGCCAATTTGAAGATTCTTTCACTTCTATCATTGTTCCAGGACATGGTCTGTGCTGATGCCACTGCTATGCAGCAGCTTCCCCTACGTGCTGCGACCACTGTACCACCTTGAGAGCTACGTGACCAACCTGCTGAGGATCCCTGCGTACATGCCCAAACTCAGACAGCCCATCCTGGAGCTGATCGTAAACAAGCTCATACAGCTGGACGTGAGTGCGCCTACTACATATTTCAACAAAATTTAATTTAGAGTCTCTTTCAAGATTCTTTCACTTATGCCACTGCTTGTCAGTTTAGAGCAGGAGGAAGCCCGTGACGTCGGTAGCGCTGAATGTTGCAGTAAACCTGTGAGCATCGGCTGGTACTGACGGACCAAGATGACTGCATTGCCATGGTACAGATGGCGCATCTTAACTTGATCGCTTCGGAAAGGTAACTTTTAGCGAATATTGATGCCTGGCTTCTGGGATGGAATTTAAACCCAGGGCATTTGGCTCTAAAGTCCAATGTTTTACTATTGTGCTACCACAAGCGCCCACGGCTTCTATGAGCACTCAAGGATTAGTTCATTGGATAGTCTTCCCTGAAGGGTTGGTTTAGTGGATACTCTGCCTAGGGTCTGAGATTGGGGATGGAAGATTTGGGCAAAGTATATGCAATCACGAATAGCAGTGCAAAAATGTTTTATGTGCCGTTGGTATCATACTATATATTATAGCAGTGGTTGCATGTGGAAGAAATATTCCCACAGCAATGAAAAGTGATAAATAAATATAAATTAAACTATTGTAGCATGTTAAGTCATGTGTTGTTGTCGAATATGATGTTGTTCTGTGATGTTCTTCACAATGAATCATGACCTTTTCCTTTTGCTAGGTTCGATGTCCACGTGCAGATATCGAGGCATCAGAGGAGGATGATATGGACCAGGATGTCTTTGACATGGTAGGTTGGAAGCCGTTCCTTTAGTGCACATGCGTCGATGGAAGACGTCTGATAATAACCGTTTTTATGAGTCATGAACCATCTCTTGATCTGATTCTTATGGGATGTCTTTATCGTCGTGTATGGGTGAAATATTCATGCTGCAACCTAAAGCACTAATCCATTCATTCATTCTATGTTGAAATTACTAACATCTACCATATACACAATGATCATTAAGGCAGTGAACGAGTTCTGAATGTGTGACAAATACTCTAGCACATTTCCAAGCTTGATTTAGCTAACTTAATCAAATACAGTATCAGGGATATTTTAAATAACCCACCCGACACAGGCTAACAGATTAACTTTGGAGCTTGATTGTTTGGAATAAACTAATTATTAATTATGAGAATTTATTTTCTTTGGTATGGCCAATGCTAGATTTGTTATTCAGTATTGACCATTCACCCTATATTGTAGGATCCTGTTTGTGATATGGAAGATGGTGGTAGACCCAGCCCAATGAAGCATGTAGACGCTCACAAGTTGGATGTCTTGATGGAGATTTTGTTGACATATATTCACGACTCACTCTACAAACAAGGTAAAGATTCCTGTCAGTTTGAGTATCATCAGGTTATTTAGAATTTCCTGGTCATTGTTTACATTTTATTGATTGTATTGCTTCCAATGTTTGCTACACGTTCAGTCTTGGATAATGAGGAACCAAAGTAAGTTATCTCCCTTGCGTCATTAGTCCGCTAGATGGAGCATTAACTGGGTTCTGGAATGACTGGCTGCTTATATAGTAATATTTTAGACGTTTTTTTTGTTGCTGTCGTACAGCGAGCTGAACATTAAATTTGCTGGATATTTCCTTTTGTGCCAGTTTTCAATTTGTGCAAATTGTACAAATTACTGGCTTCTAGCCTGTGGACTAATTGGCACGTCTCTGACTTGTTTCAGAGGAGCTAGATTGGGACGCCTGCAAGCAGTTGTACCGAGAGCTGCTGTTAGTGTTTGAGAAGATGGTGCTGCCCACGTATGCCTCTGGTCACACACAGTTCTTCATGTTCTATATATGTAGTTTACGGCAGGTAATACCCCAAACTAGCTTTCTTAGCAAGCGTTGGATGCATCGTCGGCTTACATAGTTGCTGAGTTTAAAACAAACAGTATTGCATTGTAAAACTAGAAAAATATTAACACTACGATATTATGCATTTCCTAACATTTCATATACTTCTAGGTCCTGTTCCACAGGAATGAGGACCCTACGATAGTCGTAATTTGCTATACATGTATATGGAATGAATACTCTCATAGCACTACAATAGTTCTGTGTAACATAACCCTGATTGAATTTTCAATAAGAATCCTTGTTCTCACAGTATTCAAAATATTAAAATATGTTTAACCCTCTCCCTGCTGGATTAGGAACAGGTACTGCTCTTTAGGGCATCTCCAGTTGCCTGCAGCATGGAGAGGGTTGATATTGCGTCCAAAGATAATCTTGCCACTTTAAGGTTTAATAACAATAATGTGCAGATCTATATTGCGCCACATCCATACTTCAAACCGTGCTAATAGTGCTACATTATTACCTCGGTCAATGAATCAGAGTGCTCTCAAGCTTTCATTAAAGGTTTCATGTATCTCTATCAGTGATTCCTATCTTCTGACAGAGTCTTGCTGACGGTTTCATCGACTATCTGTGGAAGAAGTTTCGAAACCCCAATACGCAGACTGTGTTCAGACAGGCGGCTGTCGGCTACATTGCAAGCTTCATCTCCAGAGCCAAATATATTCCTGTCAGGTTGGTACTGAGATTTTTGTGGCCCCACATTGTCTACTTTCTTTATCTTTTGAGCGCAATACTTATGACACTGTTATGTGGTAAAAAAAAAGACTTCGCACTTGAAGTATTCAAAGAATGGTTTATTGGTAGCAATATAAATTGAAAAGCAGCGATGTTAGGGAAATAATCTCGGAATGCGTAAGACTTGATAACAAAAAGGATTCCCACCGTGATGTAAAACAATAATACATTAAACATAAAATAATCATAAAACAAAGATCTAGCTCCATAAAACACAGAACATGTAATCTGTTTCTCTG
The DNA here is from genome assembly GCA_032361225.1 of Lepetodrilus schrolli. Taxonomy (NCBI): domain Eukaryota; kingdom Metazoa; phylum Mollusca; class Gastropoda; order Lepetellida; family Lepetodrilidae; genus Lepetodrilus; species Lepetodrilus schrolli. The sequence goes on along the minus strand of JAUTBT010085322.1, from coordinate 5,714 downwards.
TCACACAGCACTGTGAAGACATGTCTGGAACTGACGGTGGGCTGGGTGCACCGCTACCTGGAGAAGCTGTCGGGGGAGACGCTGTTTGCGGATGTCGCCCACCATGCCACATTCTACTCCATCTGCCAGGCCATCTTCTACATCTTCTGCTTCCGCAGCAAGGAGATCATCAATAGCAGCAAAGGTATTCCGAATGTTGAGGTATTCCGAATGTTGAGGTATTCCTATTGTTGAGTTATTCCAAATGTTGAGGCAATCCGAATGTCGAGTTATTTCGAATGTCGAGTCACCTCGGCAAAACTTAATGTGTAGGGACCTGTTCCACAAAAAATTGTAGTGCTGAGAATTGTAACTCATTATACATGGGAGTTATGACTACTCTCGTAGCAAATGATCATTCTGTGGAACAAGTACCTGAAGTCAATTGGAAATGCATTGCAAAAGTAATGCTCTATATTTCCTCCTGCACTGAACTGACAAGCCATATGAGTGAAAGAATCTTGAAAGCAAAATAAAACAACAATTTTTTTAATTTTTATATGAATTGAATGCATTTCCCATTTCAGGTTACAAATGGGCAGAATCATTGCACTTACAGAAGATTGTCACTTCCAGATTGAACCCGCTTCGCCTGTGCTTGCCGATTGTAGTGAAAACGTTTTCTTCTGTGACAAGGTTGGTCTACACTCCACTGGGTATTTTCTGGTCGTAAATCTGTGTCTTCAGAATGTGTTATTGTATTGCATCATATTGCGGTGCTCTACATTTGATCTTTTTGAGGTCCCTGGCCCCGTTCCTTTCAGCTGTGCGATGTGTTCAGAGTACTCCATTTTGTCAATGGAATGACTCGCACACTGTGCGGTCTGTACTCACTGGTGTGGTGGTGCAGACAGCACAGGAAAAGTACAGTGATGTCACCACATCTAAGGCAACTCTTTGCCGCCATCTTGCTTGTTCGAGACGTGCGCGAGTCGTTCCCGTCTATCTGAGAACACATTGCACAGTTGAAAGGAACACACCTCCTGTGTCCTGTCGGACATGAATCTACTTGCCCTGTAGGTAAAGGGCTTGTTAATCTGGATGCTATATCACTTGTCTGCCCATGGATAATATCTGTTCCCCGGGCAGGTGGACAATCCTTACTGTCGAGCCCTGTATGGTATAGATTTTCAAACATGTTTGTTTCCATGACACTTCAGGAGCCACCAGCTGGTGTTCTGCGACACTATCATTGAGAGGAACAAGCGATACACTCTGCAAGCATCCTCTCAAAACGAAAATGGGTTCGCCGTGCAGTCCGCTCTCTTGGATTCCTTCTTTCCCTTCGATCCCTATCTCCTAAACAGGTAACAATCTCCTAGCCCTATCTCCTAAACAGGTAACGCGTTCCTTCGATCCCTATCTCCTAAACAGGTAACAATCTCCTTTCTCTATCCTAAACAGGTAACAATCTCCTTTCTCTATCCTAAACAGGTAATCTCCTTTTCTCTATCCTAAACAGGTAACAATCTCCTTTCTCTATCCTAAACAGGTAACAATCTCCTTCTAGCCCTATCTCCTAAACAGGTAATCTCCTAGCCCTATCTCCTAAACAGGTAACAATCTCCTAGCCCTATCTCCTAAACAGGTAACAATCTCCTAGCCCTATCTCCTAAACAGGTAGCGCGTTCCTTCGAGCCCTATAATAATAATAATGTGTACATGTATATTGCACCAAATCCATTCTCTAAAGCCTGCTCACAGTGCTACATTATTGCCCCGGTCAATGGATCGGTGTGCTTTAATAATGTTTTCCTTTTCAACTTCCTGGCTATTGGGGTGTCCTAAATAAGGCAACACTTTCCTTTGGTCACTACAGTAGCCGTCCAGCCAACACATGATAGTACTACGTAGCACTACTTTTTACTTCAGCTTTTTAGCCCGTAGTATTTTGTAGGAAATAGTAGGAAAACCCCAAGCATGAAGGGAATGCACTGCATGCATGCACAAACCGATTTCCTGCTATTTTCATATGAAATTGTTCAGCTAGCCACTACTTTGTAGAAAAGTAGCATAGCATAGTTTAGAGAACTATTTCAGCTTGAACGCAGTTAACTGTAATACAATGATCTCTTAAACACTTCTAAACCCTACAGTGTGGAAAGTTACCAATAACACATATGTAACAGTAAACATGATGACCTGTCAACACTTATTGTTCGTCATCGTCAGGTCGGGCGCCTTCATTCTGCCACTGTACAGAGACTACGAAGGCAGCAACTTGGTGGTCGACACAGTCCCTGATCGGGAAACGCAGGTAAGCATTTATGTATAGGATAAAGGCTGAGTAGCTGTCCCATTACTCAGAGGTAATAGAGATTAGGGTCCGTAGAACAGATACAAGGCCTTTCCCCACTTAAAATACACTACAATATCACGACATTGCTATTTTAATGGCTACCTATCTCCAAGATTATGCAGATGATGTATTTGTCTACTTCAGATGGAGGATGACGACTTTCTGACAGAAGGTCGGACAGGAAATGTCGAAGTTCCGGGAACATCATTGAAGTCGACAGTATCGCCAGACTTCCTACAGTATGGAACATCACCAGGATTTAAACACATCTAGGCCTCGGTCCAGTTTCCTGTTTACCGGTTTCTGCTAAACTCATCTAGACTTTGGTCTACTTTCCTATGCACTGGTATCTGCTAAACTCTTATACTTCAGTTTCTTGTGTACAGGGCTGCGTTCAGCCAACAATACATATCAATACGTATATGTAGTACTACGTGAGCCGTTCAGCCAGCAATCCGTAGTGATATGTATGAATACATTTCAATATGGGTTTGACCATGTATTGTTTTGTTTGAAAAGCAGAAAGCATGAAGCGAACAGACTGGACGCATGCACAGACCGATTTCTTGCTATTTTCCAGTTCAGTGAACTACTACCTGTAGAGAAAAATATGGTATTGTAGTGTATGCTATGTATTGTTGGCTGAACGCAGCCCAGGTATCTGCTAAGGCCATGTAATGTACCAGGACTGCTAACATCTGGTCATATTTCTATTCTGCTGATGTAAATGGTGTTGAAGGTGACAAATTGTACAAGACAGAAAGCAGGAGAGAAAATGGAAGGAAGAGTAAATTGAATCAGAATGGAAAAAATACTTTTGAAAGATGGATATGTTTTTATGCCGCACTATTGTATATATATATATTGCTCATATGTCTGTGGAAATGGAGTGTAGTCTTCTACATATATTACACAGCTTTGCTGATTGGTCAGGTTTCAGAAAATTCATAATTTCATTGGTCGGCCGTCAATATTGCCCATTTATGGCGTCATGCAATGAGTAACAATGGTCATGACACAATGTGTACAGTGATTATGATGTCACTGTTCTTATGTAAACTTTACTTTTCTATAAGGACAAGAAGCGATGTTCACTACTTAAATATGCTTTTATTCATTCAAATTCAGTATGGGCAATTGTTCCTCTGGATTACAGATTATCTTTCCCTCGTGAAATTGTTATAATCCCTCATATTGTCACATATGGGTGAAAGATTCCCGCTGTGACGTAAAACAATAATTCACACACTTGAAGTTCGTAAGCTGAAGTGAATCATGTGTAAACATTCTGAAAATTATGTACCGTATCACAGACCTCAGGATCACTTGTTCAAAAATTATATTCTCTTGTCTTTCATTTGTTTGTTATCACCAAGAATTTTGTGTAAATAGCATATATTTATAGACTTTGTGATTGTAAATATGAAAAGACACAACTGAGTAATGTAATCATTTATGCCAAGATTCAAAGAATTATTTCAGAAATATATGTACATTTGTTTTGATATGAGGAATATAATCTACACTTTAATATATATAATTGCCACATGGGAAGATCTTTGAGATACTAATCATGCAAAATTATTGTTTATGGTTATTATTTTGTCTTTTGCATATTATTTGTATCATTAACAGGGCTGAAACCAGAGTAATTTTGTTTGAATATTACTTGGTCTTTTTTTGTGTGCAAAATTGGAAGTAGAGTTATCAAATGAAATAAATTCTGTTGTCGACAAGAATATTGTTTATTAAATAAATACACAATATAAAGTCTTATGTCATATATTTGCAGCAATTTTAACAGATTCAGTCTGGTTTAAACATTTTTATATATAAATTTGGGGTTTAGAGCCGCTTTCAAGATTCCTTCACACACACCACAGTGTGTGAGTTTATGGCAAAAGGAAACCTGCAACATCCCTAGAGCTATATGTTGCAGTAAACATGCGAGCATCAGCTGGTACTGACAAGACCAAGGATGATAACTGCATTGCCACTCTACAGACAGTGCTACGGATGTTGCAGGTGTATTCCTGCCCTAAACTGACAAATCATGATAAAAGTGAAATAAACACACACACAAACATTGTATTCAAATATCACAGTGGGTGCTCGGAGATGGCACAAGAATTTGTTGAACTTTCATGGTTTCACCCAGGCTCCAGATGCTAGTTTCTGGTAGCGTCGAGGTTTTCCTCCAGGAAACATGGTAACACCAGGGCTTGGATGATCTCGGATCTGCCGAAGTGATGCTCGCACATTGTCCTCGAAGTTGGGAGGCTCCTGATCTGGCGATGTTGACAGATTCTGAAGAAATAATAGATTGTATTTAGTGAAAAAGGAAATGCAAGAATATTTACATTTTCTTCAACTAACAATGAATAGATTTGATTTAAGTGTAATTTATTTGTCAGAAAAGGATTTGAAAAAAGGTTGGGGGTAAAATGATCGTAATTGTATTCTTTTTTGAATATTTTGTTGAAGCATAGTTAGAATTAAACCTGCGATCTCTCAAAACAGTGGATAATACTTTTATTTACAACCAGGGTTTTTCCCCCTATTAAATGTTAATTTTATTGGAAAAACTTGATTTTCATCATCCTGTAAAATTCTGCTTCCTCTGCCCCTAAAAATATTTGCCATTTAAAATTTGCATTCATGGATCACGATGTTTCCCCCCGAAGAAGCGATACACTCTTTGGACTATTTTTTCCCCTGGTTACGTGCCCTGGCTATTCCAGGACTATAATGAAACGCTGCGTGTACAAACCTGTCGTATGACGTGATCTGGAACTCCCACCCACATGTCGATACCCGACATAGGTTGGTATGAAAAAGGTCCAATGACAAGCTGATGTGTAGCTGGGTCGTAGATGCCAATCATCTATAAATGTAAATCAAGAATATTTTAATAATTTGATAATTTTCGACTAAATGTTTGTAACTTGATAGTACATTCACTAGGTAACCATTGCATTTTTACACCCATGGAAATAATTTCCTCAATCTGCTGGTGTAAGCTGGCCCCTCTCAAAGAATGTATTAAATCCGAGAATATTGATAATCAGTGTAATCGTTTAAATAAACAAAACCTTCATCTCAGATCATTATTATTTCAAAATATTAATGATAATAATCTCCATTATGTTTTTAAAAACTGTTCTAAATTTACAAGAATTAATTGCAGGATTTATTTCCTTTTTGTAATTACTGTAAAAGACACATTTTGCGGACGCAAATTTCGCGCAAATGCTATAAATGACATTCGCAGGAATTAAATTACGCGTATTTGCACCCAAAAAAATGGGGAAACAAATATTCACTCACATAATGAACAAAAGTACTACTATAACGTGCTCACCGGCGATTACGAACG
>JAUTBT010085321.1:0-11694 GCA_032361225.1 Lepetodrilus schrolli | reverse complement strand
TATGTCATATTTACCTGTATTTCTATTTATTTCTATATAACCGTCTTCGTGCAAACCCCTGTACCCCCCGTCATCTTCTTTATCATTTGTGTATTTGATGTATTTGTATCTGTCCTATATCGTGAATCACGACCGGAGTGTAATAAAAGTTTCAAGTTTCAAGTACTGCACTGCAGCTTGTTTAACCATTTAACGCCCGATGACTGATAGATTAGTTGAAAATGTCACCCCCCTTAACCCCAGTGAATGATAGATCAGCTGTAAATTTCACCCCCCTTAACAGCAGTGACTGATAGATCAGTTGAATTTGTCACCCCCTTTAAGGGCTAGTGACTGATAAATCAGTTCACAACACGTGACCTTTTGTATTTGCATGACACAAATTTGCAGTAACTGCTAGAGTGCTGTTATTTATTCCGTTATACATGTGTATGTGCTAAAAATAGCGCTGCTACAGAAATACCGTAGGAGGTACGTCATATGACGTCGCCGGGCCTTACGTTAATAGGTAAAGGGTTAAACATCATTATTGTGTTTTGGATTGATTTAAGAATGGGGTTTTATGTAAAATGTTCTATGTAAAATTTCGTTAGTACGAATTTACATTTCAGTAACATATTCAACGGATGTATTGTTTCTTTAATCACGGAAAGAGTTCTAATATAATCCTCTACTGATTATCACTACTGCAGACAGACAGCTGGTAGAGTGGCATTATACACGACATGTGAGTGGCAGACAGACAGATGCGCAGGATATAACTAACCTTTCTACACAAACGTTCGCTCAATGACTTAGAAGACAATTACGAAATATGGAAATGTTATACTATATAACACAATGACAGGCCCCCAATGAAGACTGACCTCAGTAACGGTAGCACATTCATAAATGTATATGTATATTCTAATGCAAAATGTGGTCATATGAATGTTTTACCGTTTCTGATGTCTGTTTATATTGCGGGGAGGAGAGAGAGAATAAGACAATCATACCTGTAGATGCTGTCTGAGTTGGAGCCTCGAGGGTTAAAGACACACAGAGGGTTAATACTAGTGATGGCATGTACAGCTGCATTGTGAATCTGGGGAACAAGAAATGGTAGAGTTATTGCATTCATCACTGCATCATCAATCTGTACTACCGGAAATAGTAGAAGAAACCATTGTCATTAGAGCTGTCATTGTATTCTTTAAAATATTGAAAGATTACTATTCACTAACATCATGTACTGGTCGTAGATTTAACATAACTTACATGTCGTTATTGCATTACCATATGTAGGAACTGTAGATTTAATACATTAGGTTAGGGTACATTAACTTCAAAAACGGTACATAATTAAAATAATATCATTCTACACAGACATATTAAGTAAGAAAATGTTTGCTAACCTGTGAGACTAGATGTGTTCAGCTGACAACCTGATGTTCTGTCTGTTTAATCCCCCGTTCTCAAGGCCACAGGTCTACCTGACAACCCTCTCCACAGATAATGAGCGAGTCCGGAACACGATGAAATCGGAAGGGTTTTGTTCATATTACCTCCTGTATATTGACGTCCTGGCTTGTCCCGGGTGAGGTAAAATAGATGGCATGTCAGTCATGGTGTCAGGTCGACAAACGACGTAGCAAATGATAGGTTTAAAATACATGCCAGCGGCTGTCTACAGTCAGGATTGGCTTTGCCTGGAGACAGATGTCGTTTAACAACCACCTGTGTCTGATCTAAACGTCAATAGCGCGTGCATTATAGATAACTATAGTCAGTCGAAATTGTTTTACAGTAATTGAGCGACAATTCTGTGTAGATGAATAAACTAGCGATCAGGAAAGGGTTAGGGGTCATCCAGACGATGTATACGTAGTTGAAGAGGTCGTCAGACGGAGGATGTGAACTCACCGTAACAGTTGTACAGTGTACGCTATGCAGTACATGTATATGGAAAAAAATATTCTAACCAGCATAAAATAATGACATCCCTTTCATTCAACATGTACAACGCATTAAATATCCAGATGTGATTTTAGAATGTAATACACTTGTAGGCCCTACTTACGAAATAAGCTAGAAAATAGTAGCATAGCTTTGTAGACATCGAATTCCAAGGCCCATTTTCTTTTTCTGGCACATGCTACATGGTAATTGTATCACACCTACATGTAGGCCTAAGTACAAGCCTCGTGTCTACAGTCTAGTTTATGTCCTAAATAGACCTCAGCAGTGTTCGACATATGACTAATGTATTATGTAGTTAGTGTATTTGCTTTAGTACGTGCCATGCATCTAGGCCTACTTTCATCTGATGATACTCGTATTTCAAGTTAGAGCGATTGCATTGCCACTACGTATTTCATAGCATTGCCACTACGTATTTCATAGCATTGCCACTACGTATTTCAGACAAGTGGATTCGTATCAGATAGCTGTAGCGGCATTACGGGTGACCATGCACACGAGTTGACATTCTGGAAATAAATACGTGTTCGCATTATTTATGTAACCTATGCTTTTCTTACGTGTTTTTATTCCAATGACAGATGAAATATACACTCATAAATGTCTGTTTCCATGTTTAGAAAAGCAATATATGTATAATTACATCTTTAGGATGCACCTAGGTTACGACCCTGTCAGAATGTATGGCTATCTGTCTTATATGAATTGATCACAGTCGGCGGGGTTTTCCATTACTACTCTGGATTAAAATCACGGATTTGTCTGCCACTCATAAATTCTGAAGTACTGTTATTACTGCGAATGCAATTCTAAATGTTGTTGTTTTGTCTTTATCAATAGGAATCAATACAAATGATATTACATTGATATGTTCCGAGTGTGCACCCTCATCGTATCAAACATTATCCAATAGACGTAACGTAAATATATCTTTTTTGAATCCGTGACTCGTAAGAACGTGCAATCTCCCATATAACTAGAAATAGGTGTGTTTTACATTTAGAACCCCCGGCGTCACATCTGCGTTTACTACTACTGCTAAACATGACGAAGTGTCTTCTATTTGAGGTAAATGTGTCCGGTTGTATAATCCTCAGTGTATAAATGTCAAGTCTAAATTAGGTGGAAAGTACACATTTTACTGCATAACTCATTTACTGGTTTATGTTGTCTGGAAATGTGTATGTAAAATGACATTGTCGATGAAACTGAGATTACATTCTTGTTATCTAATACCACTAGCATTAAACATGAAGCATTGTACGCGTATATTGACAATGACTTTGATACGGACTAGGCCAGGGTGAGATCTGTTGTGCTGAGATCCGATATCTTGCCACTAGCACCCATTGTTGCACATCCTCGTGAAGTCTCAAGTCTCGTGAAGTCTCAAGCTATCAGTATTTTTGTTGGTATGTTGCCGATATGGATGCCATTACGACGCGTTCGGTGGCTGTTGAGATGTCAACGGATATGGATTCCCGACATTACTCTAGTCTTCATCTGGAGCAAGCCCACATCAAAAGTAGCCTAGGTATGGAGATGGTCATCTGGAATCATGGGTTTCTGATATGCCTGCTTCTATTAATAGTTCCGATATATTGCAGGAACAGATGTGAATTTAGTTTCTGAAACATTTTTTTTCATAGGATATTTGACCATCTTTAATTCAAAATTTCCCTTTTCTAAAACTATGAAACATAAAACAAACCGGGATTAACCAACAAGTGAATGTGTTCGCTTTACCTCTACACGTAAGCAGGTACATGCTTAGGTAGTTAAAAGACTGTCTACACGTTCACGATAGTCATTGGCTCTGGACTCCTTCCCATGACGTCTAAGCAGAACTTCCGTTATTCCGTATCCCAGCATTCCTGCACACATGACAACGAGGCTAACGTACAACTTGGTGTCAGTACACAGCCAATCACTATAGGCGTAATGCACGATGTAACCTGCAGAGTTCCACAGGCGGTAGTTTGCGAATGCTGCTTCGATATTGTCGCTGAACAGCTGACTGTATAAAGCTGAAATGGAGAATATATTTTAATGGAGATAATAGCAAAATGCAAAATCGCATTAAGTTAAGGTCTTTAAATGTATACATAAAGGGTCTGAGTTGATGCGCAGGGGTGAACCGAAAGTGATTTTTTTCACAAGATATACTTGTACTGGGCCCCGTATTCAAATTTCGCTAGTATATCCTAATAAGCCAGATTGCAGTTCTCCGGCACCCAATGAACCATGGAATAGCATCTGGATAAACAAAGCACATACTAGTACCACGCACACACCCAACTCCGCACATTGCGTAACAATGATAAAAAGCAGCGAACCGAATCATCTTGTATAGTAGCATGGCAAGACCGATTGGGCCGTCATTTAGATTAATAGATTATATTAATTATGAGGCCTGAGTATAGAACTGAACTATAGGCTATTCAAGCTTGACTTCAATATAATTCATTATCATTTATATATAAATAATAGGTCTACTGTTGATTTCAATTGTATATAAGCAACCAAGCTGAAGCATAAATTATTATAGGCTTATGTATCGATCACATATATAAGAATTTCACACGATTGTATGTGCATTGGAAAATTTCCCAATTGTATTTTTTTTTAATATCTCGTCTGGCGTATTTCAGGTATATTTATATTTGTTGAATCAATAGAATAATGTTTACGGTGCTTTGAAAATGAATATTCGTGATTAGGCCAGATAGGGCCTACTTGTTTTTCTCTCTCAGATTTTCGTTTAATTAATATAACTGATAAAACACGTTATATTAAAATAACTAGGAAACACCGTAATTTCGGCAAATGTAATTATTATCACAAACATGAAGCTACGAAATATGTTTTACTACAAAAGATCAGGGAAATACAGTAAATTGTTTGTTTTTCACTTTTGACTCGATTTCACACCATATCAGTGACAGTGTCTTCGATACAACGATGCATCTGCTAGCTAATACATTATCACGCCTGTCTCATCAATAGCCATATGTCATGTAGTATTACAAATCAATCGACGATGATTTTTGTCTTTCACGGAATAATATTAGTTCAATCCGATAATATTTGAATCGCTCGCTACTCGCAACAACACAAGATAGGCGGTCCTTTTTTTCGACAGAAGCAGCAGAATAAAAGGGCTACCGATCATAATTTCGTTTACTGGCGTCATGTATATCGCTTATCATTATAAAATCCGTCAAATAGGATCCATGACATCTAAAAAATGGTCTAATTCAGGGCTTCATCTTGACAGAATCCATATCGGACCATGCCCGTCTCCATGGCTGCAAGGTTTGTTATTCCCGAAACGGAAGACGATTGCTTGAGGTTGCACATGAGCACAATTCCATTATGGCTTATTACAAAGGTATCACGTGACCACTAGAATGAGTTGATATCTATGGAAGAGCATTCTTACCATTAGTCTGTATGATTAGAATGGCGTCTCCAAGGCCCCAGAATGCAGCGATGACGTAATACGCTATGATAGTGTCTGGGTCCGGAATCCATACCAACAGAGCAATTTGACATGAGCCATGAACAAGGAACGCTAAAACAATAGAATTAAATATCAACGAGGCAAGTGGATTATATACTTTTCTTCTTAGTTATATTTGTCCGAATGAATGGATAAAAGGCCGTAACAGAATTGGTTTGAATACTATGGCGATAGAGAAATGTGTATTATCAACAGAAACATGATGTAAACCGTGTGACGACTGCTTACTGTCCATCCTGATAGTGGGTAGGCAATGGTCATGGTTTTTTAATACGAAATAGAAGATACTATTGAGTCTGTAAGTTATGAACTGACCGAGGATAAAGAATGGAATATGGCCCACGTTCTGTACGAGACGACCACACAGCATAGAGCAGACGGCGTTCACCACACCAAAGCATATCATCACGTAGCCCACGTTCCAGATGCCCAGAGAACACGTGATGTACGACTGTGGAGACACGTGCGTCGTGATACATCATTAAAGTCAAAATACTCAACTTGTCTATGTGTCTGGACACATGTTAAATTAAGACAATTGACATACTGTACACCGTAAATATCAATCCAATAACAAGAATATAGAATTAACCAGTGAAGTATTATTTGGAAAGATTCGTGATTAAATAGATGCACTGCAGTCACAATACTAACAAGCATATCATAGTGTAGTTGCCAATTCCATATATGTACCACATGTGTACTGTGTACCTTGTTATACAATAGTGTGGTGGTACCACATGTGTACGCATGTACGGTGCACAACCTTGTTATACAATAGTGTGGTGGTATTCTAATAATAATAATCTATTTCTAGGATTCTTACAGGCGCTGTTATAATGAATGACCTATCTGCTCACTCAATATAATTAAGCCATCAAAATACACTATTTAGAATTACTACCATGGTTGACAGCTTTCTCCCTGCTGATTTAGAGACAGGCACTGCTCTTTAGGGCATACCCGCTTGCCTTCCAAGTGGAGAAGTTGAACATAACCTGGCGACATTGGACTCACAGTCCATACAGGGTATGTTTGTAAAGCTGCATACCCTAGTGAAGTCGGCTCCTACGAAGGCCTGTTCCATACCCTAGTGAAGTCGGCTCCTACGAAGGCCTGTTGAATACCCTAGTGAAGTCGGCTCCTACGAAGGCCTGTTGCATACCCTAGTGAAGTCGGCTCCTACGAAGGCCTGTTGCATACCCTAGTGAAGTCGGCTCCTACGAAGGCCTGTTCCATCCCGCTGTACATGGTGATGGGTATCATGAACTGCTGGTATCTAGACGTCTTCAGTTGTCTGAGTGTCGCAATGAGAAGACTCGTACAGACAATGTCATCTTTCTTCTCATCCTTCTTGTCCAATTGTATCCGGTCCAACAGGAAGATAATTATCAATGCAGATGCGCATGCGCAGCCTGTATAGATGCCACAAACTACATACACCTGCAAAGAGTATATGATAACGTTGAACAATGAAAATAAATCTATTAACATCATCTGAAACATGTCTAAATCATTTTAAAATGTACTCCATAGGTCATGAGTTTACAACCAATATTCAGTACTGTAAACTCTAACCCTCTGCCTGCTGAAGGCAACCGCAGATGCCCTAATGATCAGTGGTTTTGCTTAATCCAGCAGGGAGAGGGTTAAATACCGACAATCTACACATAACGATGTCGTGATTCTTGTCAATGATACCCTTACGCTGGTTTCAATCGGTCTTTCCAGGTTAACAGCGGTGGATATGTTTTTACTCGCAGGACAAAAGTTTGCTCCACAAAGGGCTAGCACTTCCGGTGAGTTATCCACCGTCTGGTTGTCACCTCTGTCGCTGAATATAATAGACGATACCAGATTCCCCCAGATTTGGCCTGAAACAACATGGTGAAGGAAACGTCAGTTCAATGAAAAATACTGAATTCGTATAGATGACTAATCGCACCTCAGCGTATGATATGTATTGTGGCGGTTTAGTGTGGCGTCCCAGGAGACAATCATCGACAGGTTGTTATAACAAATATTAACAACCTTCGTTGAACATTGGCAGAAATTCTGCGAGTTTGAACTCGAACTGCATAAGATTAAATTGTTTTAACATGTCTATCTAACAAGGGCGTATAATGTATATTGACCGGCGATTCAGTATAATAACCTACTTGTTTGGAATATCATGAAGAACACGCCAAAGAAGGAATTGATAACGGCGCCTTGAGATTTCCCAGTATGCTTAGCGTACCACACCGCCATTTGAGTCAGGTATGTGCATTTAGCCGACCAGAGGGGTGCACCCCCAGCCCCTATCAAAACAGCCGCAGGGGCCATTAAGCTCCAGATGGGGTAGAAATTAGCCATCATGTAGGCTATATACCCTATCATGCATATTGGCATCGTCCATTTGCAACCGATGCGCGCGATCATGATGGGAGGGGCGAACAGACAGGACAGGATCATGGCGGCGTAGATGATGGCCAGGCTTCCAGATCCGATGGACCCAGTCATGTTTAGACTGGTCTGCAGGTTGGCTATGGAGAGGTACGCCGTGAACATGATCATGAAGCTGACGCTAATCACGACAAGATTCTTCAGGATCTGCTTCTCGTTGAACATGTTGCTGGAGTCTTCAGTAGTGACCTTCAAACATCTGACGTCCACTCGGTCGTCCACCGAAGTCTGATCCGTCTTTGTATCAGACATCTGGAACAATGGAGCAGCAACCGATGCCAGGAACAATTATTTAGATATTAACTAGATACATATAAAATATACAGACACATTCACACTGACTAGCCTACTACATGTAAGTATTAGGCGAGGAAACTAACCCAGAATTTGGGGATTATTTCATACCGGAGGGAGGTATATGATATTATATATCACTAGAAAGAGCTAGTTATATATCATTGGAGAGAGCTATGTTAGATATCACTGGAAAGCTGGAAGTGTGCAGAATACGAAAACGTATGTAGTAAAACATTGAACATCTTATACTCATCATTAAATAGAGGATCTCATATGAGTGGTCATATAATACTGAATTTATTAAACGGCAAAACTGATAATATTATGCGACACTTTGCCGAGCATAATATCATTTTTTGCCAACGATTAATACATAATGTTATACTTGAGTTTAATATAATGAACAAATAGTGCTGTTAACGCTACACACTATAAATACATACATAACATTTTATTTCAATGAGTATTTATGAATGAAAAGTACTTACTGTAAATCCAGAAATTAATGCGAAATATGCGAAGTAGTGACCTGTCACATTGATTTAAACTCGCATTGTAAGTAGTAATAGAATACAACCCCAGTTATTTTCATGTTCAACTCTCTGTATCAATAGAAACTAACAGTACAGCAGAAGTATACATAATAGCTGACAGCTTTGAAGGACAAACAGTCAAATACGATTACGTCAGCAGTCACATGACGAGCTAAAGACGGGCAAGTCACCAGCCACACTCCATGTTTTCACAATGCCTTTGTCTATTGGTTTGCCCATATCCTTTCGGCATAGTACGTAATTAATTCCAAAATCAGTTGAAAGTAATCATATGACACAGGTTACTTACCGCGAGAGCGACCCTATGTGTGAAAAGGAAAATATATGGGAATGTACAGGTCGCTCTGGATGGAATATCGACTAGCTTTGCATTGGTAATATCTCGACCAATCTTCCATATGGAATTACCAAAAAGAAACCACTATATATTTTTACAATATTAACATTGTCTGCATAGTCCGTGTGTGTTGTCATTCGACCAATTATGACCAATCTACCGTATGGAATTACCAAAAAAAAGCACAATAATATTAACATGTCTACAAAGTCATTGTTCGTAGTGATTCATTCTAAATGTAGTAACTTGGCACATTCGACGGAGTACTCCATTCTCTATTAGCTAATCGGTACTCACTGCAAACACATAGGTAACACCTAGGGAATCATGGTACTCTACTAAGAAAACAAGGAAGTACATGAAAGAAATGCCGCTTGGCACTCTCGCGGTAATACATTTAATTGATTTCACACATAGGGTCGCTCTCGTGGTAAGACACCATAGCATATAGGCTAGCACGCAGTTTAACGTTTTGTCAAACATAACAACAAGTTGTGGCAGTTTCATATTACAAACTTCTTCGTTAAAAAAAAACAACAACAAAAAATTGTTAACTTGTATTAAATAGAGGTCGCTTTTTAACTTCGTATCCATCATTCGCATTACACGGGACTACAATATCTTCTAAGAAAATATATATACGTAGATATATTTTGTGAGGGAGGGTAGGAATTGTGCGAAGAAAAACACCATTACCCTGGAAATCTAATCTCCCCACGCAATACAGCTGTTCACTATGGTCCTTTCGAGTGAAATTATTTCTGATTAACCTCAGATTTATATGACCTAGGCTTCGTTAATAACATCAGCAATTAAATTCCTTCTTTATTTTTGTATTTATATAATACGCTCACAAAATACTATGTACTGTGCCCACAATATACAGTTTTAGGACCTTAAAAACAATATGTGATAGACAAATTTATGACAGTGCGACAGGAAAATACAGACTGCAGGGGTATATTTCCTGTTCCATACATTCGCGGTAAATCACTGTGAGGCCCAATATCTGCCCATTTGTCTGGGATACGAGAAAATGTACCCCATTATCAGATTACTAGTATTATCTGTGCATTCAGTCAAACATCCGAAGGGATAAAACCTCTTTTGAAAACAACATTGGACTATCAAAGGTTATCTGTGTTTTAATATTCATAAGGTAGAAATTGTATATGATTGAATAATATGAATGCTTGGATTGCATAACAATAATAATAATAAATATAAATACAATTTGTGAAACATTAACATTCTTGACTATAAAATGGTTTAGGGTCAAGCAGCTATTAACTTATTATTCATTATTTAATTGATACAATGGAACAATCAATCATTGTAATTATTAGAGGTTTATTTCAATGCAAACAAATATTGACGTATTAAGAACATAATTCCAGATATCACTGGACGACGACTTTATAAAATAAAATATCTAAAATATGTTAACGGTAAATAGTATGCTTGAGTTTGTTTTTGGTGGCACAAAAACTAACTTATTTTCACATCATAATTCATTATAATCATTAATGTATCCAATTTCATACATATCAGTTAGCAACATATCCTGAATATATCTCTAAATATCACAACTGAAAAACAGCCTGATTTATAAACCAGTGACAAGCACTGACACAATCAAAAATGTTAAATGATCATTATAAGAACGATCTTTTATATATTCTTATCTCTTCTTAAACATTATTATGGTATTTTGATATTACTAGTGTTTAGCAAATAATTACTCACATGGATATGTTTAATAAAGTACCAAACGCTTTTATGCAGGTAAGTCTAGCAGCATGACAACATTAGATTATTATTCTAAAAACAAAATACACAAGCACTCTATGAAAGCCAAATGTCACGTCCCTTATCATTATGACATCATGATGTGTTGGGGGTGTCTTATGAATATTCACTAGATAAGACGTCATATTCATTGTAACGTTGTATTCATTTTCCGAACCTCACCTGTTACGGTTTTCCCACTCCCTGTAAACAATAAACAGGAAAATATACTATTCGCCTTCTGACAACATATATATAAATACTAACACCTGAAAGGGAAATTGTATTTTTGGAAGCTAAAATAGTAAAAAGAAACGTACATCAGGATGATATTCTATAGTTTATCTGTATACCTCTTTCGGGTGTCAAACGACATCTCTTTCTAGAATGATTTCCAGGATCGGTTCCCCGCCTGTATCACTTGTCCCAATATTTCGATATATCTCCCATTATACATGATGTCATATCATTGGTATGATGTCACAGTAATCTCCACCCTAACATGGCGAAAAATACATGTAAATGTAAATACGATGCACAGAATATAATTATTTTAATTTCTACGAATGAAGCGACCTTGTCCTTGAGGCTAGATGGTATGAATTAATACAGGAACAAAATAATAAGAAGAAATAACAGAGTATTAAATATTTCTACTACAGTTAATCTAAAATTCAATATTTGGGAATGTTAAATACATAAATAAATAAAATATAAATGCATTTTATTAGTTTTCATGTATAGATCTAAATATATTACTACTTCAACCAAAGCTTTTTGACTATATACTA
>JAUTBT010085320.1:0-11696 GCA_032361225.1 Lepetodrilus schrolli | reverse complement strand
CGCTACGGATGTTGCGGGTTTCCTCCTGCCCTAAACTGACAAGTCGTGATATAAGTGAAAGAATCTTGAAAGCGACCATAAACCCCAATTTAAAAAAAATTTTAATTAAAAATGAAATGTCTGAGTAAAAATTAATTTCTTTTGTATGCAATTCAGATGCTTAATAATATTCCTGAGAAGGAACAATGTTTATCCTTTTCTTTTCTGGTCCCTTACCTTCGCCCACCATGAATACTAGTCATGTGGAGATCCTGTACAATGCGAACAAATATAGCATGTGAAATAGTTTGTATACTGTCAGTGATAATACAGCTATTTATTTTAATGAGCGCTTTTCGTTTCGACTGTCATGAGCTTTCTATATACAGTGAACCCCCGACATAATGCCCTTCATTACATCGCGCATTCGGTTAAACCGCTCGGTCAACTGTGGACCCTATTTTTTACTCTAAAGAATTGGGCTGGCTGACGTGTGTGGTAACAAAAAAATGGGTCTCGCTGAATTTTTTTTAATTCTGGAATTCGCTGCATAAGTACAAGTACAAGAGATTTATTTTTCATAGCACAAACAATCAATGTGAAAACGCCATGCAATAAAGATATATTAAAGTGTACTATAGGTATTACATACCTATAGCTATTTGAATAACAAGCAATAGCGTGTTTGAAGACAAATCTGTTTGTCAATCTGGTGTCACAAAGTATAAAGGAATTTGCACTTAATATGTAATTGAAAGAGATATATATTTGTAGGGTAAGGAAATGTATTTCTTACACCTAATTTAAACCATTGATGATATATCATTTGTTCGCTATCACAAGCATCTAATGAGAACCTGTTCCGTCAAGATGGTGGATTTATTTATGTATGATATTATTATTCATTACTAATTATGACTATTGATTCATTGTATATTAATAACCTGGTCAGTTGAGTGAATGTGCATAATTAATAGTATCCATAATTAAATATGATGCACAAAGACTGTTTAAAGCAAAGATGATCTGGCCACTTTAAGCCTACCCAATACTTAATGCCTACCTTACTGAAAATTTATAGCATTGATTTAATGGCTGCAATTCTGTTCCATTATGTACCATGTTCCCGTTATCAGATCAACCCAGGTAATTATATATGCATTATGAACATTCTCAACTCCCTAGGGGAGATTGATATTGTCATGCAGCATTGATTATAGTCAAATCTATTTTCTATCTATTGTCTTCAATATTGTGATGTAATGTAATTAAACTTTATGAATAAATCCAGCAATGTGTGTTTGGGTGTGTGTGTGTGTATGTGTGTGTGTGTCTGTGTGTGTGTATGTGTGTGTCTGTGTGTGTGTCTGTGTGTGTGTGTGTCTGTGTGTGTGTCTGTGTCTGTGTCTGTGTGTGTGTGTGTGTGTGTGTGTGTGCATATTCTGTATGCATTGCTATGACAACTGTAATAAATTGATGCGAATAGGTTCAGGGGGTAAATTTTATAAATATTGTACGAGATGGACTAATGAGAGCGAAATGGTTATTAATAGCTAAATCCAACAGTTGTTCGTTAGTTCGAGACAGTAGGATGGTGATAATTGTCCATGATAATCATGTCTGATATCAATCTTTAATTATCTGTGGATAATGTTTACCAAATCAAGCATGCAGTACGACATACATTTAACATTCTATAGTTTATGCTGATGAAGAATATTATTTTCTATATATGGCAAATGGGATTGTATCTATAGGGCAGGATGAAGCTTCAATCAGAATGAATGAATGAATGAATTAGTGGTTTATGTTGCAATGGGAATATTTTCCCCATTCTCCACGAAAAATCAGAATGAAGGAATCATTGGCTAGATAGCAGCTATCAGGAACAATTAACTACGTCTCAATCCCCACCCACTCCCCACCCACTCCCCACTACACACACACACACACACATACTTCCCACTCACCACACACACAGACAGACAGACACACAAACATACACACAAACAGACATGACATATAAACAGACAGACAGACACACATACACAGATAGACAGGAACACACAGGAACACACACATACACATAGACAGACAGACAGACAGGAATACACACAAACAGACACACACAGACAGACAGACAGCTACACACAGACACACACACATGCACACACACAGACACACACAAACACACACACAGACACACACATGCACACACATACACACACAGAGACGCACACACACACAGACAAAAACAACAACAAAAAAGAAAATTACTAGAATTATGTATAATTTAATAGTATTAATATTACTAAAACAAAAACATGTTTTAAACTTCTGAACATGCTTAATGAATGGTTAATCTTTTAAAGAAATAATATTAATTCATTTATTTATTTGTCACAACCAGCAAGCGAAAAAAGCTGGTATCGTATTTACCAGTGGGTTACCAGAGGATTCACCTCCCATAATAAACAGACCACCATAATTGCATTCCCAGGTACACAGTCCACAAATCCCAAATCACTTGCACACTTGTATTTACTCCAGCCCGCGATACTGGCATTAGTGGAATACCCCATGTCTCTTTAATAATGCAGCAGAAATGGGCCTATTTAAATGGTGTTAATTGTGAAGTGTGACCGACTGAGGTTAGTCAGGCTGACAGGGCAAGGCAAAGCTGACAGGGCAAGGTAATTTGTCTGTAATTGACTGCCTGACTAGGGGCGGTCTGCAGAACATGAGAAGTAACGCGTGTTGTATGTGATGTGTGGGAACTCAACAGGTAAGTTTGAGGACTGCTCTGATATACTTTACCTGGCCCCAAGATTACGAAATGTTTTGAGCATGATTTCATGCTCAAGCTCAATTTTTATACATGGATTTGTGAACAAAATTTTGAGTTGCAGCGTGAAATTGTACTCGAGAAAGTTTTGTAATCTTGGGTCCTGGAAATGGAGGTGTTCGCATGACGTGTTCTCGTAGTCTAGCTTGTTCTCCCAGGACACCCAGAGTGGACAGGTGTTACATTGACCTCTGGTCGGCTATCTGGACGTAATGATCTTAATGTGTCGTTAAAATAATCTATCTGGAAAGGTATGTCATTGCAGTGGTATGCAATGGTCATCTATCTGGAAAGGTATGTCATTGCAGTGGTCTGCAATGGTCATCTATCTGGTCAATACTTTGTAGAGGTAGTAGAGACCATGTCAATCTGGTTTTCAAACCTGAGTTGCTGGATTATGGTGAATACAATGCTCTACCCACTTAGCCAAATGGGTAACATGTGGGAGAGACCATGCACAATAGGAACATCTTATATTGCACAGCTACACATCCAGCAAAGTATTCCTTTATCATTGAATGCATAAAAGAATTAATAAGTATTTATTAAAGTATTGTTTTGTATAAATGTAGAAAAATAAATATATTTAACTTCTTTTTTTCTTTAGTTCTCTTACTAGATTGAACAACTTTTCTGGCCACTGTTATACTATTACTATAAATTACAATAATATTCTATTCATAATCATTGTATTGTAATATTTGAAAAAGAAATCTCTTGATTATACTTGTATTATTGTAATATTTTGATAACAAAATTTATTGATTATAAATAATTGTATTGTAAAAAACATGTTAAATGGTACCTTTATATTCGTGAAATAGTTTATGCCCAGTGAGGTATGTGGCAATTCTATTCACACACAACCATATATATAATTACTTATACTAATTTATAGCATGACAATACCTTGTTCTCATTCTATTGTTCTATTGTTATAATGTGAGAGAACTACACACAATAGGATGGGTTTATTTTCACTGGTGAAACATGACATTCTGATCCTTCTCATCTTTCAGAAATTGAGAACAACTAACATGTCAAACTGCCAATAGGTTGATGGAAAAATACCACACAAAACATATGTACTAAACTATACATGTCAGGAAATTACAAGCTGTCTGAAGCCCAAGCTAGCGTCAAATTAATAAATAACATTTAAACATTGGAATTTCTCTATATAATTAGACTGCTGACAGTTATTAATTCCGTTTTTGTTTGATTTACGAGAAGCTAAAAACATTATTTTAATTTATATTAATGCATTATTTTAAAATCGTGAGATAAAAAATGTAATAAAATATGAAACTTTTAAAAACCAGTGGTACATGCGGAAAAAGTAGTTTGCTGCCCAATATACTTGTGTAGACAAATAAAATGTTCAGGTAAAATATGTTTGACCATGAAATATGTCAGTAAACTGTGAGTGTATGCCTTTAATGTATAATTTTTAATATTACATTTGTCTTAATTGAAAGAAAATTAAAATGAATACATAACAATATATAATTTTCTAAAAATTATTAATACATGTACATGTACTAATAGAAATATTTCTGTTTGACCTCAGCGGCCTGTGTAATAGGAATTTGGTAATTACAATATGGAGTGTGTATTCTGTTGCTCTTATCCTTTATGATATTGTCAAGATTATGGCAGTGTCAACAGCCCTACCTACACGATACACCCCTTCCAGTTACAATAACAGATACGTAGGTAATAAAGATAATAATACATTAACGGTATACCGAGGGTTAACTGTACATGTATCACTTATCATAAATTAGAAATTTTATTGACCTTGTTTTCCAGTTATCGTCCTGTGAACTGTGTGTCATATGGTGTCTGTGTGGCTTATGTGCATTCATTTTTTAATTAATATTTGAGTTCTATTCCATGCTATTTCAGTAATACTTGTATATGCTTATAGAGGGAGGATAACCTACAATAATTGTGTTGTAATCTCATTCTGTATTATAATCAACGGTAATTAAAATAACTGTACAAATAGTGCAATATGTAAACTTTTCAAAATGGTTCCAGTTCAACTCAAGAAGAAATTCAAACTTGGACAACTATTTTTTTTTTAATCATGAAACTTGATGTGCAACTATTGCACTTTTTATCCAGATCCATATTCAGATCAAAGGGGGAGTCGGTCCTGTTGAGTGGACCTCTCCCCCCACCACCTCACCCCCCCACCACCTCACCCAGTAAAACTATGGTGGGCAATGTACAACAAAGGGTGTTACTGAAGTCCACAGTAATTTGATTAATCCTCATTCAGCCAGCGCATGTCCATACAGTATTTATTGTTATATTGTAGTCAATTCATGTGTAAATATGCTTTTCTTGGGTTCAAACAAGGTCATGTTGGCTCAGGATTTAGCTTAACCCTTATCTGTGACCTACATGGATTAGTATACACATACCATCACATGATTCTATGCAGCGTTGAAGAATTCTGTTGGCCTGTTTTATATGTGTACATGCAGGAATTTTTTTAAATAACTGTCACAGTGAAAGAATCTTGAAAGCAGTTTGAAAAGTGGAGTGGCCACTGTCCTAATCTAGTCGACCAGAAAAGGAATGTAGGCCTACAGAAATATCATGTTATGATTGAAAAAGCAAGTTCTGTATGACAGTTGTGGGAAAATGGAGTTAACTGACCAATGAAAATCGCTACAGGTGTTATGCACAATATGGGAAAATATGATTATTTTATATCATGACTTTACGGTATGGTGGGTAAATGTATATTGTTCCACATTTATTGTTAAAATATTAAACTAAATCTAAAGTTGAACCACTTCTGAGCCTTTTGTAATTCATTCCAGGAGTCATATTAGAAGCACGTACTACGAACATTTGATGTCATATATGGTCATGTATCTGACATCACTACTCCTTCTGCTCTATAACCCAAATGCCTTATCATGAAATCAGACTAGTTCTCTACTGCTTCTAATTTTTGTCCGAATATGCCTACTTAGTCGTTATTGGATAAATAAATTAACACAGTCACGAGTGTGCCATATTGATTTTATGAGACTCATTCCTTCAAGGTAGATATTATCTTTCTCTTTTTCTCTTTTCTCTTTCTTCTTTCTCTCTCTTTCTCTCTTTCTCTCTTTCTCTCTCTCTCTCTCTCTCTCTCTCTCTCTCTCTCTCTCTCTCTCTCTCTCTCTCTCTCTCTCTCTCTCTCTCTCTCAGTGATATAACAAGTGGTACAAAGATCTGGACACAGTATATACATATGTTTAAACCTCAGTGGGGAGCACGTTAAGGCCAAACCCCTGCCTGGAACTTTAGCTGCAATGTCAGCCATGTTTGTTGTCTTCAAACACCAATGGCATTTGTACCCTTACAGTGGTAGATTTTGACATTTAACTCTTAGTGTATTGAAAGATGCACCCAAATGTCATGTCAGTAGGTGCCAAATCTCCAGACTTCAGATATGTTCCAGCCTCATGCAGTTCCAAGAATGCTTCTGATTTTCGGATGTCTTGCTGCTTTTCAGAATGAGGGTTAAACGTTTCATACATGATTCTTTTATTTGATGCTTAACCTTTTCCCTGCTGATTTCGTGTAAACTAGTGATTGTGCAGGCAGGGATATGGGTTGAGAATACCATGATGTGTAAATATTTATAGAAAATTGCACAAAATAATTGAAAATCTTAACAGTCATCTACAGATGTGTGTCTTCATTTCACAGCCTTGATAGTCAACATGGTCGTTTTGAGGTTTAATGTCTGGCAAATCTGATATAATATTTGTAGAGATCATAATTACAAATTATATATTTTTGTTTGTAAAAAGTTCATTGGCTATCTAGATTGCTAGATGATGTTAAGTAATAGATCACTCAATGGTAAAAGGTGCTACAATTAATTGATAGTGTAAGAAGAAATCGTACAAGCTTAAAACATGAAAATTTATCATTTCGTGACCATATTTAATTCTAATTCAAATCTATTATTCACTTTTGCTAAATAGACATAAAACAGTTGTGTATATTATAGCCATGTATATAGATAGTCCTGTCTTCATTAACCATCAATTGCTATGTCTGGTCATGGAAGATTTCACTAAGCACTCGAACAATTATTTCTCACACACACCCCAAGAAGAACAAAGGTAGACTATTGGAGAAGTCTAACAACATCTGCAAGTGTCCCTTCGCCTAAGAGATAAATCCGATTATCCAACATTTACCATCTCACCTAACAATAGGCTTAACCTTCACAGACATGCAGATTATATCCCAGTCTGTAAATTGATACAGTCAGGACTGTACCACCAGCAATCAGTTTGAGGGGTGTTGGAATGTTTTCTGTTGACAATTCACATTAAGCATGGTGCTGGGTATACGTTACCTTGATGACAATTGGCTAAAAACAAAGCAAAATAGCTTTTGTGTCAATATTTGTGGGTATTCTAAAGGTTGAGCTAATTGAGTCTTATGTGTTGAACTCTCCAATTGTAATTTTAACAAATTGCAAGAAGACGAAGATTTAATTGAATTATCAATATTTATTCTGTTAAGTAAACAAAGGAGTTTTTATGCACATACATGTTTTTCACATAAATAGGTAGATCTAGTTTGTGGTTAAAGACATTAATGTTGTGCCACCTGTGAAATGCAATTGTTTTTTGTCTGTGAGCTGCCTGAAATGTAATATAGCTATGTTAGTAAGTACACTTGATATTATAACGAGATATATGTTGGCCATTTTGGATTTATGCAATCTCTGTTGTGAATGACATGTATGTCAACCATTTTGGTTTTAATGCAATCTCTGTTGTGAATGACATAAATGTCGGCCATTTTGGTTTTATGCAATCTGTTGTGAATGACATAAATGTCGGCCATTTTGGTTTTATGAAATCTGAATTATCAGGTAATGATCCACTATTCCACAATGTAACTGCCTATCATGATATTTCTATGTAACAATTGTATAGCTGTATTGCATATTGTTACATTGAATTTTTACTTTAATTATTCATATATAATTTTTTATTGTTTTATATATATATATATTTTCTTTCAATGCAGAGCTGTCCTAGTAACTAGAATATATATATATATTTTTTCTTTCAATGCAGAGCTGTCCTAGTAACTAGAATGAATGAAATCTTGTTTTATTGTTGTTCATTCATTCTTTCTTTACTTTGAAAATATGTTAATATTTATCATGTTTATTGTCAATGTTTTGGCAAAAACAAAACTCTACTGTTAGTGTTAATAGACATCTATGATGCCAACAGAATAGCCGTTTGACCATTGTCAAATGTCAAGAAATGCTAGGGATCACCTCACAGTCTAAATATCTGTTACATTCACCTGTAGATACTGTCTTTCTTCATTCCTTCCAGCTGTGCACTGATAACCAACTGTTTCTGAAAAGCTAATACAATTAACCTTTTCCTGGCTGGAGGCAACCAGGGATGTCCAGCGTATGTCGCACTAAATGGAATTAATCCAGAAATTATTCAGCATTGGACATTATGTCAAAGTTTATCTGCTGGAAACCAATAACATTAAAAGCAAAATAAATCTCATAAGGGTTAACAGTACAATTTATAACCTTTACTGATATTTTATGATTTTTATCTTTTTAATAAATTAATTATATATCGATAGTATGCCCTTAATGTGCCAACAAGTGAATACCTGACCAGTTCTATGTTGTTGTCTCCCAGATGCATCATGGGATTATGATTGTGATTATGTTCGTCCAAGGATGTTGCCAGTTAGCAAATAGCTGTAGTGGAGGGGATCATCTTTCATAGGATTGATCGGACATTCCGAGGACATTATACCATTAAGAACATAAAGAAGACTATTTATTATCCAGTAAGACTGCTCCATTTAAGACAAGCTATGCATGACATATTTGGATATATCTTCGCGTTACCCCAACAGCTTAATTTCTAGAGCTCCAAACGTGCAATATTTGCGTAGACAATTATACGCAAAAAAAATACATGCAGGTGATGTAATTTATATTACTGCCTGCACACTTTATTTCCAATGAAGTATCAACAGGATGTAACAGTTATTAGTATAACAATGAAATTAGCACAGGAAGGGTTAATATTGATTTAAATGAGTTACCTGTGGCTATAGGTGTTTTGTTTGGGCTCTGAGGGCAGGCGCAGAGTTTGATCGGCTTCAAACAAACAACACGGTAACAACGTGTGTTCTGGCTGTGATGTGTTCTGGCCGTGACAGGAATACTTTGGCACTGATAGCGTTTAGGGTTCTGATCTGAATCCTATCATTCCTGCGGTTCTGCGTTCCTAGGGTGCCACTGTGGTGGTGTTGTTGTGGTGGTGCAGGCATTTATTGTTGTGGTCCAAAGCATTTCTGGATATGCTCCTGCAATGGTGTGGTTCGCATACGTAGCCAACCCAAGAGTGGTGGTTGAAACTAGGATACTGACGTTAACGTCAAATTCTGAGAAACAGGTATGATGTATTGTGTGTATTTAAGTAATCATGTGTTGTTATTGACAAGTCGTGTAATGCATTGGTAATTACTTGTTTCCTTATATATTGTTGAGGGCAATGTTTCAAATTGATTTTTTTTATGTATTGAATATTTTCCTGGTTTCCTGTGAGTTAACATGCAACAGGTGAATGAATGTAACAGGTGATTGAAGCATGTTTCTGTGCAATGTTTGTGGAATTATTTTCTAGATTGTTTGTGAGATTGTTTGTGTGATTGTGATGTTTAAACGATTGTTTGTGCAATAATGTGAATGTAGATTTAATTTTATTTAAAATATTTTATTGTATTGTTATTTACCCTAAATGGTATTTGTAGTATTGTATTCATCATGGATATATCAGTTTAAGTATGGTACATAACCAGTTTATTGTTCAATGCAATTGTGGTAACCCAAAGTTAGTTTTCCAATGTACAGTAGTTCAATAAGTGGCACTATGTTGCAAGGGACATTAAGTATGACAAAGGATACTATGTTTCAAAAAGTTTGCTTGTTAATGGAATTGATAATTACCAGTGAAGAATATCAGTAAAATAAATATGCAAATTATATATATTTATTACGAGCAAAAGTTATTTCAATATCATCTTAAATAACTTTTGTTAAATGTCATTGTTCAACAATTATGATACTTGGATAATAATCATTTTTCATATTTTTAACCTACATCGATAATTAATGTTGTGGTATTCGACTTGATCATTGTCAGGCCATGAAATAGTGCCATTGTTCTTGATCCAGATATAATATTGTTCTCTGCAATATACAAACAATCTACACAAGGAAATGTCAGACACACATCAATCAGTATGGCATGCTGATGACAATATGATGTCCTTAGCATGTGTAATTAACACAAATCTTGTTTATTGCTAATAGATCTAAACATACAAACCATTTATTCAAGGAGGAGTGACATTAATGTTTCGGTACAATCTTTTGTCCAACCTCTGAGTCTAACCTTCATGTCTAACCTTTGTGTCCCACTGGTGTGTCCGTCCTTTGGGTCAACCTTTGAAGCCAACCTTTGAGTCCAACATTTACGGCCAACCTTTGTGTTAAGCCTATTTAGTCCATCCTTAGGGCCCAACCTTTGGGTCCAAACCTTTGGGTCCAACCTTTGTGTCTAACCATTGAGGCCAACCTTTGTGTCCAACCTTTTGATCCAATCACTGGATTCAAATTGGCTGCTGAGAGTTTATTTACATTTTATTTGTATTCTTCCTGAGATCTTGCATTTATATCCATATAAAAATGTTAAATGTCAGATAATATAATATATTTTTTTCTCCATTTTCCTATATTGAACTCTTACCCTTGAGAAATAATTTATGTTGATACATCTCAAGATATTAAATTGGTTACTAGTAATCCATACAATGAATTAATTGATCATTGAATCGCAACATATATTCTGACCGAGGAAAATGTGATCTCTACACAGATCAAAGTAAATGCTATGTATAGGTATACTAGTATACCCCCCAATGTGTTTACTGCCAACAGAGTATCTTAAGTCAGTATATAATTAAGTGTATACAATCCATGTTTGAATGTTGTATGTGCAGTGGTAAGTAGTTTGTATGGGGTTTCTATGGGGATAATTATCAGATTATACTTGAGTTATTGTCCCTAAGGCCTTATTATTCATACTATTAAGTGTGTTTAGGAGAATAACAATATGCAGTTTATCTTGGTTCGGTTGACTGGCTACAGTCAACAGTCAATAACAACAACAAAATATATTCCTACAATTTTATCTGTGCACATAGTCAATAGTTTTAAATAGCATCTGTACCTAGAAAAATACGTACTTTTATTACTTTAGAATATGTGCACAGATAAAACTTCATAGACTGAAATCAGTCGACCAAATCTAGATAAAAGACGTAGTTATTCTCCTAAACACATGTTATGTAATAGCCTTATATTTAGCATACGGTTTCTCAGGTTGCAATTTGTTTAATAGGTAATCCAATTGTGTATGTAGGGGGTGGGTGGTAGCACAGTGGTAGAACGGTTGGACTTCGGAGCCCCAAAGGCCCAATTTCAAATCCCGTCCTGAGAGTCCAACATCAATGTTTGCGATAGTTACCTTTCTGAGGTGAAATTGATAGCCTAGGATACACTGTCTATACCCTGGCAATGCAGTTATCTTTGGTTCGTGCTTTCAGGTTTACTCCAACATTCAGAGCTACAAATGTTGCAGATTTCCTCTTACCCTAAACCGACAAGCCGTGATACAAGTGAAAGAATCTTGAAAGTGACTATAAACCCCAATTAAATAAATAAATAAATAAATAAATAAATAAATAAATAAATGAATGAATGAATGAATGAATGAATGAATGAATG
>JAUTBT010085319.1:0-11697 GCA_032361225.1 Lepetodrilus schrolli | reverse complement strand
TATTAGCAAACTACTAACACAAGTGGTGTATTGTTAGAGGTATGGCGGCCATCTTGTTAGAAATATGGCGGCCATTTGGGATTTATGCAAATTTAATTATGATTATAGTAGATGGTGTTTCAAACTGAATATAGTTGTTTTCAGTATTTATCCTTTATGTTAACTGGTGAATTATGGTAAATGTTTACATCATATATACTTGACCTTTGACCTTGAACTGACCTTGACATTGGCCTTTAAAATCGGGCAGCCCCCTCTAAAATGTTTTGTATTATCCTAAGGTACAACTGTGCCAAATTTGGTGCGTTGGGCCAGCGTGTCACGATCATTCCCCTAAGTCACTCCCCTAATATAGACAAAGGTTGGTTGTAATTTGAACTACAATAGGCATACTTTTATGTTTTATTATTTTCTTTTGAATTTCGAAACACGTATTCATCTCTTGGGGATAACTATAGCAAGGATGCCGTTTTCAAAGTGAAATCAATAAATTGAACACCAAAAATGTTCATTGAAATGCGAAAATTAGCGTTAATTGACAGAGCGTCTGGGGACATTCATACTCTACGTTCCATTTGGGATTAAGAGATGATGTTAATATCCATCACGTTATAGCCATAGTTGCATGTATATTCCCTTTCTAAAGGAACACATTATTTCGTGAAAAATAAAAACAAGCCATGCTGGTTATATTATAATAGATGTTAACAATTCCAAAACTAAATTTGCATGTATACTACCCGACACAAAACATCCGATATACATGTATGCATTATTTCATGTACATATTCCCCAGAGTAAAATGTGTAATATTTTATATAAATATACTGGTGTCGATTATTGAATATTGACGATTTGATTCATATTATTACTCGACGCTTGCAATGTTTAGTCGGGTAATTGGGA
Source organism: Lepetodrilus schrolli (assembly GCA_032361225.1). Lineage (NCBI taxonomy): Eukaryota > Metazoa > Mollusca > Gastropoda > Lepetellida > Lepetodrilidae > Lepetodrilus > Lepetodrilus schrolli. The sequence continues at coordinate 10,791 of JAUTBT010085319.1, read as the reverse complement.
ATGTCTCATCAGACTAGACCGCCTTGAGGCCTGCCACGAAGAGCGTGACACTGAATTGTGCGTAATAATTACACATTTCTATAAAATTATCACGTATATCAAATTTCCTATTGCTTTCTACGTGAATGATCATACCCAGATGTAGGACTTATTATTCGATACTTTACTGGCGCTATCGCTAATATATCATATTGCAAATAAAAATTAGGCATAGGAAACTGATGGTCATTCAATAGTGTATTCAACGACCACATTTATTGTTCTCAGATAAGCTGATGCCTTATATTTCCGGACACACACATGTGTAACCTAAAAATTCGCGAGCTTCATTATTCCATTATCTATCATTTGGAAATAAAGTATTTCGTAGCTACATTCATTATTCCATTATCTGTCATTTGGAAATAAAGTATTTCGTAGCTACATTCATTATTCCATTATCTGTCATTTGGAAATAAAGAATTTCGTAGCTACATTTATTATTCCATTATCTGTCATTTGGAAATAAAGTAGTTCGTAGCTACATTCATTATTCCATTATCTGTCATTTGGAAATAAAGTATTTCATAGCTACATTCATTATTCCATTATCTGTCATTTGGAAATTTCGTAGCTTCAAATACCAATGTTAACCATTATACAACTATATGACGTAATCAGTTTGCCAATGGGATAGTTTCATCGATAGAAATATTGTTTCCCCAAAACATAATATTCATTGAATGAACGGCCGTATTAAACCGATGAACATCCACGTTATGAGACATACTTGTCGTTACTATGTGTATACAATTAACATTACGATTGCCTTCCTATTGTGTCTGATTAATACAAACAAAGCCATATACCGACTCAATACAATTATTGAGCATTAGCACATGCCCTTTACATTCCCATGCGAGGGCAGTCTTTGCTAGTGAGAATCTCAAGGTTAATCCAACTGCAATATAGTCGATATTTGCCCAGGATACATTTCTCAGTCAATGCGACTCGAATCTGACTGGGGTAATTCAATATGACTCCATTGTAAAATACAATAGCTTCACCCGTAATATGTGACCTAGATGTTATCGAATGTATTCCTTTGTGGGAAGCATAATGCTAGTGTTGCGTGCGGGATAGTCATTCTGATTTCAAATGAAAATATAGAAAGCGAAACCGACAATCAGTTTCACACTGAGCAAATTATAGTAATATTTGTGAGTAGCTATATATATATATATATATATATATATATATATATATGTGTATATATTTATTTATTTTTTCCTTACTATTAGTATAAATGTTGAGCTATGCTTTATATGTGCAAACACAAACTTCAATGTTTAAATAAACTCATTTTTATCCCATCCCAGCAAACACACAACGTTGTGTGCTAGCAGGGATATTAGTATAAACGTTGATCGATGCTAATTATATAATTATATACAGTATACACGACGAAAAGCACGTATGTTTTTCTGATTTCATAGCAGCGATGGTGAGTATTAACAACACAGTAATGAAACCAGTGACACTGTCTTTAGATCTGAGCAGGGATTTCTCTGTATATAATTATTAATGCAAAGATTCTTGATTGAACATTGCGTTTCCTCCACTAAATCATGTCGTGCTGAGAACGGCACTATTTTATTGTATAACTAGACGCGTTCTTTCTCAGGCGTCTCATTACGTGGAGGTTCCTGTTCCAACGGAATTGGTCATGAACAAGGTAATTCAATATAACGGAAAAGATAATTGAAACTCTTTCATTCTTCACTTCATTAATAATTGTTCATTCTCGCAGATTCGACCGATAAGTTTGTTCTTTGCGTGTAATTGTTTCTTCGCGAAATGATGGTTACACTGGATCACCGTACATACATCTGTCTATATATCTCCGTCTCCCCTGGTACTCTTCGTCTCTCTCTCTCTCTCTCTCTCTCTCTATCTCTCTCTCTCTCTCTCTTTATCTCTCTCTTTTCTATGTGCATGTCTCACCCTATTATCTTTCTATCATTCATTTTTTTCGGTCATGGTTTTGTATTTCCTTGGAAATTTATATGGTTGCAATGTATGAATGCACATACATGTGTCTATATTTTGGTCCAATCTTCTCTCGCTCTGCTTCTTTCTTTCTATTTCTTAAATATATGTCTTTGTATCTGCCTGTCTCTCTCTCTGTAACTCTCTCGCTGTGTCTCTGTCTGTATACCTGTCGCTCTGTCTTTCTCTCTCTGTCTCTCTCTCTCCCTTTCTATATAAGTCTCCTCCTCCTCCTCTCTCTCTCTCTCTCTCTCTCTCTCTTTATCTCTCTCTCTCTCTGCCTCTCGCTCCCGGCGTATCCTTCCCCTCTCATTCTCTGTCGCCTTATCGTTCTCCCCCCCTCTCTATTTATATTATCGTGCATGGCTTTTACTATTTAAACACTCTTCTACCTTACCTACTACCCAACACACTAATTATTATTTAGTTACTATCTCCCACGTAGAAAACCTCCAACATTATCATACGCTCTCTGTTTGCACTTTCTCCAGTTTCTTCGTTGATCACAAGACAATATTGTCAGCGAGACATGCCATTAGCTTATCTTAGTACAATATCCCAAGCAGCCAAAAAACGTTCTTCCATTGCCTGCTGTTTACACAGGATGGTGGATTAGGATAATTTCCATTAACCATGCTGGTGGAAGATCTCGAACTGCGCCTCAAGGCTGAGCCTGCTGTGATCTTCCCCGTGCGTGCAGGAACAGCGGATATTGTCAAACAATTCTGCGCTCGTTATAGTGTCCAATATTGGAACAGAACGCGCTTCGTCGTCGTCTTTCAATGCTTAGACTAGCAATGTCTGTGCTGATCTGTAGATTAGACATTGTCACACCGTGAAGCAAAGGTACAGCATACCACAGGAGTTGCGCGGTGGTGGTGGTGGGGTTTACTGCTTTGACAGTCGCCTTCCGCTTAGCTGATTTCGGCAGACTGGTCCCTCCTTGGGACGCGTGTGTCTCACAGCATGGAGCTGGAGAGCGTTGTGAGCATGACGCTGTCGTAGCGATCTCTTATACGTGGCGATCGGGGGGACTTACGAGAGCGCTATGGTTTCCTATTGGACACACTAGCTTCGTTAAACGATACCCTGGTTCATAGCATTTCCATGACACGAAGGCTTGTGTTCAGGTCCTGATTTTCACATTGTATTAAAATGCAAACTATTTTGACAAACATTGCAGCCCCCGGGGAATGTCTAAATTAAGGAAGTGTCAAGCTTCGTCTCCAGAGCGAGTCATTGTGTATTCGATAATGTTGCATAAAGAACAGCGTGTTATATATTAAACATTTTTTATTACAAATCAACGAATTGACAATCATTCTGTCTTGACATGACATTATGATCTCATTTCACAACAAGTATTAACGCAGTGACGTAAATATAAGATAAATCCAGGAGACAACTCATTGTACATTTAACTGTTATTTAAATAGTACAATAATATGGTAATAACGTCATAGGTATATACATTAAGTATTCCTGTCCTTGTCTTCATCCAATTCTATGTTAAACTATTCTGATCAGTGTGATGGCAGACTTTGACTGACAATGTACAATGTCAAATATTAACACCGCCACGCGTGTTTATCATGAACACGCCGTAATTGTAACCGTGATGATAGGTTCCAATGAATACAATGTTGTGAACATGTACGAGGGTTATGCATATTACATTGGAAGCGCCTCATTGCTCAAGAATACCTTACACCTAGCTTTGGATGTTCATGAATAAGGCACGTTTATTAGTATGGCGTATTCTAATTCTTGCATTGAATTTCCACTGTTTACAAAACGTTCGTCATTCAAATACAAAATAATGAATTAATATGGATCATCCCTAGAACTTAATCTTACAATTTGTACGATAATTGAGCCACAACATGCCATCACCTAAGGCTCTATATGCCGATGATTCCTGTGTTAATGTGTGCTCCCCAAATACTACTTCCTTCACCACTCGTATATCACACATGTATAGTCCATTAGTAAGACCATTTGATGCATGTGTATATAATCAGTACACATTACTTATATATACTCTTCGATTATTATTTTCAGACATAAAGGAATACGTTCAATACTGCACGAGACAAATACAATTAATGCGAGCGTTCTAAAGAATAAGCAATTTAAAAACTATTTTTGGGACAACTCCAACTCGCTGCTTTATAGCTTCTTTCGTCAAATATCAGGAGAGTTGAAGCATAGTCTATCAAGCTACATTTCCCTGACCGGTTTTGAGGTAATTACTTTCGGAACAGTTCCGTATGTCTATGGTAGTTTATTGACCTCTGGGATGCATCCTTCTCTGGGTCTGGTATGAAACATTAACACGACTTCACAGACATTTTCTATTTCAACGGTGAGATCAGAAGGTCCGTGTGAAATTAGTTATTTCTACACACTGTTCACCACTCATATCAAACATGTAGCATGAAGTGAAAGTTTCAAAACCATATCATGATCGTCCATTATTGATGTGGATTCAATAGCTACAGTAGCGCATCTCTTTGGAGAAAGTCTGTAACTATACTTCAATGCGTTGATGCTGATGTGTGTGTCTGTGTGCGCTTGTCGCGAGTCTGCCAAGTCTGCCCACGACTGGATATCTACGTTAAAGCATATCTTAATAAACGGAATAACCAACTGATACATTTGAATTTAGTTAGATTTGAGTTAAATCGATATGCCTCAATGCGTCACTCTGACGTACACCATGTTTTTGTGAATGATTATTGATCGTATAGCTGGACCACGGGTAAATTCGATTTCTTTGACAGCTGGAGGAACCACGGGGATCCTGAAACAGAAAATACTGAAATAATGACCATGATGTTTAGGACGAAATAGTGATACTATCTTGACACGTAACAGTACCAACAGGCAGAGTATCTCGGTCATCATTAGAGATACACATACACATAGCATACATACACAGGCACGCACGCACATACACGCACACGCACGCACACACATATACACACACGCACACGCACGCACGCACGCACACACACAAACACACAATGAGACTCTACACTTGGTAGACAAGTTGTTTTACCTTTAAAAATATCCGCCCTGCAGTTGTGAATAAACAAGGACAGTGTATGACGTCATATAGCATGGCTCTACTAGACGAGGAAGAAAACATACTCATTAATGAAATGCGAATGAAATATATTGCAATGCATCCTTCGCTGCATCCTTTACTAAGCAAGCAACGCCATTCTTATGGCATAATTAGGGATATAAATCATAGAATCAACGTATGATATGTATTCCCTCCATTAAGTAGTGCATCAACTAGCTAATTATACGGTATGTGATTATATTACTTGGAACATTGGTATTAAAGGTACTCACGACAACACACTGCTACAAACAGGAATATGAACAAACACATAGCTTTTAGCACATATTTACAAATTAAACTATTTGGGTATTGTGAACACTAGAACACTAATCATTCATCAGCGTATGCATATTCAACATGCATATGTACACACTGATTCTATTAGTTCTTTGTTTCACATTTAACACTTTCTTCTCTACACCATGACTGGAGTAGAAACTGACAAAACAATTAATGCTTGAGCATGACTCATACGCCATTGCTACAACTTGTAGCTGATGTGATATCAACAGAACAGAACAGAACAATCTGTCAGTTGTGTTATCATAATATGTGTGTTCTCTCCTTTCATATTTACTGATCATAACGTCAGTACAATAACACAATATTCTCATTTACACATTATGCTATTTCAATGTTAGCTGCACATGCTTTTGCTTAGCTAGTCAAATACAAATGATAAACTTTAGCAATGTAGCATAAAAAAGGTTACACCCGTACTAAAACGTCGAGACACGTCTTTGGTATCGGGAAATATTATCTGAAAATCCTCGTAACCCGTCTATGCTCTTGCTGACATTGGAATCCCCCCCTCTCCCCCTCTATATCTCTATCTCTCTCTCTCTCTCCCCCCCTCTCTCTCTCTCTCTCTCTCTCTGTATCTCTGTATCTCAATCTTAAAGCGTATGTGAATCCATGAACTTTAAAATGCATTTAAGGTATGGGAATCCATCTTTTGCTACACACTATTATTATGCTAAATAAAATACAATCACAGTATAAAACGTTATGTGTCATGTTAGGTGTCCGGGCCAGAACAATTACCTAGATGGTCAAAAATGAATCAGGATACTCTAGGTGATAGTGTCCTGACAGGATCCTGTCTAATCATGTTAGGATCCTGGAACATGACTATGTTTTTACTGTGAATGTATCGTACTATATGTTTTTGATAATATACCAGTAATATCCGAGGAATACATTAGTATCTGTGATAAATGTTTCGCTTTTCGATCTGATCCTGTTGATATTAAGTCACTTAAACATGTTCAGATCAGAATAATTAGTATAGGTAAACTAGATATATGCTATATTGTATGCATGTATCACAGCTGACTTGAAACAAACGTATACCTCAGTTAAATCCAGTCACTATCACATGATATCATCCAATGAATAAATATACTTTTAGAAGTCTTCCAATCATGCTATATGTTTCCTGACATGTTCTCACACGTCACACATTGATTTAAGCCCAATATCCACTTTCCTGAGCCAATGCAGTTCAATTACACTGCACTTACCAAATCCATAGCACACAAGAGTCAAATTAAGTTGTTAAGTTCTATGTCAATTACTACCACCTAACGTTTTTTCTATGAAAATGTCAGCTAGTTATTGATCAGAAGCTTACACAAGACGCACTCAAGTCCTAAAACTAGCCCAAACATTGCTCTTACGCGAGCATACGGTTCAACTATTTATTTCTACATATTACAATGACTAATGCAAACATTCATACGTACTAGTTTTCGTATCCTGTTTGATTTGTGCTGCAATCCCCGCCCCAGGCTGGCTGCCTGACTTCTAACCCACGGATGCTATGTCCACAACATTAGTTACAGTGAAAGATATACATAATGAAAACCTTCCACGTATCAGTTTATACTGTCCGTCTTCCTGGAAGTTGACATCCGTGTAATATAGAGGATGATGACGATGACAATGACCTATAATGACACTGACATTGCCTGTGCCTATCTTTGGTCCCAAAGTTGACGTTCCCTCGTGAAATACAACCCACTGCATGATGAATATGTTGAATAACGTTGTTCATGATGACGATGATGATGTTGATGATGATGGCTAATCATACAGTTTGCTGAAATTGGTCTGTCTCTCGTGCACTTCCTTGCAACTTTAGAACACACATATTCATCAAGATGAATTCCTTCATATCACAATCCATTCATAGAATGATGAAAGACATTGTAGTGTCGACAGACAGTTTGTTTTTATCAGCTTGGACACAGCGTGTGCCTTCTAAACGCAGTCAACAGTGTTATCACAAGGTATAACGCCAGGCTATACGAACAATGCGCTCCATCATTTGAATGGGATCCTCCACTTGTTAAGTTCTTCTTTGCTGTACCTAAAATGCAAATATAAATTGATATAAACAAGTGTATCCCTAATATGAAACCGCATGACTATTGGTAGGCAAAAGTAAAATAGTATTTGCAATATGGAAACGCATGGTTGTTGGTAATCAATATTATGCAATTATATTCTAGCTGCAATGGAAATCAAGAATCAGCATTCTTGCCCACTCTTCATCTCTATATTGATGTCCTTGTCTGAGCATACAGAAGTAGTAGTACATATATGAAGCAAACAGCAATTTGCAGTAAAGCTAATGCAATGTGCATATTTCGAATACACCAAATCTGCACTCGAAAGCTGTAAATAGTTCATCTGTGTATTATAATATGTAGTGAAATGCTATCTCCTACCTCTTTTCCAGTTAGAGGTGTCAGCTAAAAATAAATAAACACATATTATAGACTAATAAACATTACAGGAAACGATCTTTATTACAAAAGAGCATATGTTGATAGATGATGTTATCATATCTTGTCCCATTATTAATAGGTGTTGATTTGTGTATTTGTGATGCCTGGAATTCATAATCTCAACCAATTGCTTCCGTATTCTCTGATATTGATAATCAACAGCTTCAAAAAGAAGTGTTGATGCCTTTACATAACAAACTGTCTGAGAATCCGTTTCTTGATAATTGCGCGCAATTGGGTTTCTGGCTGAGTAATGTAACCCTACAAATAACAGTTGGTGTAAATATGTATAAAATATGTACAAAATATGTACAAAATATGTATAAAATATGTATACAAATATGTATACACATATGTATAAATATGTATAAAATATGTACAACATATGTATAAAATATGTATACAAATATGTATAAAAATATGTATAAAATATGTATACAAATATGTATACAAATATGTATAAATATGTATAAAATATGTACAACATATGTATAAAATATGTATACAAATATGTATAAAAATGTGTATAAAATATGTATACAAATATGTATACAAATATGTATACAAATATGTATAAATATGTATAAAGTATGTACAACATATGTATACAATATGTATACAAATATGTATAAAATATGTACAAAATATGTATACAAATATATATACAAATATGTATAAAATATGTACAAAATATGTATAAAATATGTATAAATATGTATAACTATGTATAACTATGTATAACATATGTATAAATATGTATACATATGTATAAATATGTATAAATATGTATACAATATGTATAAAATATGTATAAATATATATAAAATATGTATAAAATATGTATAAATATGTACAAAATATGTATACAATATGTGTAAATATGTATAAATATGTATACAATGTCGCAGTCTTACTCTTCAGAACATTCACTCGGGTGCTGGTGATTTGCAAGTCGGACGTCCTGCACACATACATCCCTGCGTCCTCCAACTTGGCGTCCTTGATTTCAAGAATGCTCACAATTGTCTTCGTGGTCAGGGACACAAATTTGCGAATGTACACCTTGTTGGCATACTCCGTGATCAGTTTGTTCCCGTTCTTGAACCAATCCAAATCGTCAGGAGGATGTTCCTTCCCCGTGGCATTGCACATTAGTAATATGGCGTCCCCTTTCTCAACGTAAGGTTCACCCGTAATTTCTATATCTGAAATAGTGGCAAATAAACATTACTTTCAATTATTATTGGCGTTGCAGATTTCAGATCTAACGATACTATGAAGTTCCTGTATTGGCAATTCGATATGCGAAAATAAAATAGTAAATCCTAGTACACCATTTCAGCGAAGAAACATATGTTTTAAATCGAAACAATAGTGCATATCTTCACATTCATATTGCTTAGTTTAAGGCGTATACTTTCCTTAAATATATGTTTTAAATATTGAATCATCGTGAACATATTAATACGCATCTGATCACGAGACGATACACTAATGACATGACTGGAAGAAAGCATGCCATGCTCTATTAAATACATTCAGTTATATTATACGAACTAACTATGATAAGAACTAACTAATAATTCGGCTCTGATAGTAAATTGAAACTTACATGCTAGACATAACATATCCAAAATCCATCTATATTTAGCAAGCATATTAACTGTCTACTTGTAAAATATGGCTGACACGACGAACCAATTTGTATCATGCTTATTGAACACAAGATCAACGGAACGTATTATTTGCTAGAACATCCCATGCTCTATTGAAAAACAAAACTCAAAATAATCTTGTCAGGACGAATGAACTAATACTATAGATCCTAATAAAGACTGACCAGAAAGCATGCACGCTATTATTACATTCACAACGGAACCAAATCATATTACATTGTAAGCATAACAACCAATTAAGAAGATAGTGTACTGTAACATTAGTGTATTAAGCAGTGCAATACTATATAGCAGTCAAGTTGTAGATCATTTAAAAGAAAAACAGGATACATAGATACTACTGGCATAATCGATGTTAAATATTTGAACACCAACTTAACAACATGGAACCATGACAATGTGCAACATTACAATGAATCAACGACTCTTGGTACATGCGTGCTTACTATTGAACCTATCTTTCATAACTGTATGTACGACATAGACTTGCTTGCATTTGTAAAAACAATATCTTACATAACATTACCCAAGCGCGTGAAGTGATACATTTGTAAATCGTTACTTGTACATGTAAACGTTAAAAGTATTTTGAAAGTTCGATTCATGCCTCGCTTAACGTTGCTATGCGAAGCGTGAAACGATATTCTACATTTATAACTATTAATGTTAGATCACAATTATATAAAACATCGTTATATCCTCAGCTGTTAGAAACACACATTCACAGTTCATGTACAACACGCTATCTATTGCTTACAACTTACCACACAACATACTCTAGGAACATGCAACTGCTATATGCCATGTTTACAGTGAACACGAGACAAGAGAACATGCACGCACATAATAGGTGATATACAGTAGTGCAAGACTGATGGCTGTGATGACAAAACCATTACCGTATAGTTCACCAAGAATTACTCCAGCTTTTCCTGAAATATCTGTAATCATTCATTGCAAACATTACTACATACCCACGAACAGATAATGCCAGTTAAGTCAATCACTATCTCATGAAAAGAAGAACTCGAAGGAGTGAGAATGCCTATATTATTAATGAGATTGATTCATGACCATTTAACTACAGTATTTAGTATTTGTGAATTTAAGATGTATATTTAGGTGCGTTACTCCCATGCAAAGCAATATGCAAGAATATATA
>JAUTBT010085318.1:0-11697 GCA_032361225.1 Lepetodrilus schrolli | reverse complement strand
GCTATTTTCCTACTAACCCATTCAGCGAACTACTAAATGTAGAGAAAAGTATTGTATTGTAGTGTATTGTATGTATTTTCCATTGAACGCACCCCAGGTCTTATAGTAAGCACTACTGGCCTGCACTTCACGAAAGGGTTGTAACTGTAGTCCAGGTGTAAATCTATAGAAGACTATAGAATGACCGTTTCGTGAAAAGGAGACTAGGTGTGACAGGCTTACTCCTACTTTGAACTGACAAGCGATGATATAACAGAAATAATCTTGAGTATGATTCCATGCTCATACTCAAATTTTAAATAGGGATTTGTGAACAAATCTGTTTAATTGAGGATGAAATCGTACTCAAAAACGTTTCATAATCTTGGGGGCCATAGGAGCATCTTATATCATACGGCTACAATACCTGTGGTTCTTAATCTGAGTGTCAATGAGTCGACATCTTGTTTTCCAGTCAGGATGGTCAGATGGGATCAGTTGTTCACATGGGACAGTCTCTAGGTCATCCCTCGTAGCGTTGCTTATTCCGTTTGGGCCTGAAAGAAATGAAGACCAATTCGTGACGTACGTATCTTGGATATCAAAGTTTAGCTACAAGACCACTATGGTATCGTAGTAGATAAGAGAGCATCGTGAAACGATACCTCATATTTATTTAAATAGGTTAAGAGACACTTTCAAGATTCAAGTTATTTCCTAGTATACATGTATCAATGTTTAGTGGTTAGCAATATCATAATGACTTACTTCCCTTGGAATACTAGTTGTATGTCAACTGTTCTGTATACTGATTAAAGACATTTAATATTAATCAATGTTAACCATTTCCAAAAGATAATGAAAATGGGACTAACAACATTAATTTTGCTTGGGAAAGATAATCTGTAATCCCTCTTAACTCAGGAATTCTTGTCAATATCGTCACTGATATGATTTACCACTAAATTATTATATCGTAATATATGTTTGTTTCTGACTATACACTTGAAATGTAACTTCACTACATATGGTGCATTTTGGTGATTGCTATAATAATGTGCGCATTTAATAATGTGCTGGAAAGCTTGCTCATAGCGCTACATTATTACCCCAGTCAATGGATCAATGTGCACTCATTTCTTCTTCTCAACTCCCTGGGAATTATACAACCCAAAATGCACTAGAAGCTTTACTTTCACAATTCAATCTCATCCTACCGGGTACCCATCCACAGTTGGGTGGACTGGAGCAGTACGTGTGGGTCTAAGTGCTCAAGAGTGTTACATGATGGCATGAGCTAGGCTCAAACTCGGGACCTCTGGGTTATGAGCAAGACTGGCTACCTCTAGACCACCAAGCTCCATGCAAAGTGTAACCAAATCATCCAACTATACCTGGTGTTGGAGGAGTCAGGTCAATCAACACCCCGTGGCTGTTCAGGATGCTGTCAAACTCCAGCACGTTCACCAAATGCATGTTGAAGTAGTAGATTCTCTCGTGCAACAGTGTTAGATCCTTGTAGATAAACTCCTTGGCCAATCCAATTCCCAGACGCTCATAGTGGGCAAACTGTCCAGACTGGAAAAAAAACAATAGAAATAATAATTGCAGCGACCAAAGTTACGTATTTTTGTATATTCTGAAATTCTATTCCGAAACGGAAAACAAGCATGATAGGGTTATCTACATTTATGTATCATTCATATGCAACAAAAAACAGAGTTCCTTTTTAAAGTTAATACACTAAGCTGAGCAAGTCAAACATTGTCCATAAGTACATTTTAATGTCAGCGCTATGAGCATACCTGGAGTTTGGCGCTATATAAATTGACATACTATTATTATTATTATTATTATTATTATTAAATCCTGATACTATGGCATGTTGTGCCTTTTCAGATTTTGTCCACCTGGCTATTGAGATCATACAAGCGTCAATATAGTACACTATGTAACATTTTACACTGTTCACCTATCAATTTCAAAGAAAACGACTACAACACATGTACATATAGTGTCGAAGTAAACATGCAGCCACCTGCTAGTACTGCCAAACCAAGGATAGCAACAGCATTGAGGTGGTTCACACATTGCATCCCATCATGATGGACAACAGTTCATAGTATCCCAGCAAACACATAACGTTATGTAAGAGTTATACCTAGACTTTCTGAGGTGTATTATTCAATATCCCTACAGCTTTAATCATGGGGCCTCTGAGGCGGTACCCAAGGACGCCACACGACCAAAACTGTTGGGATATTGACCGATATTCCGAGGAAAGTGTGGGTATAACTGTCTTTTACCATATAATGGAAAGTTGAATATGGACATTATTTACACTGTTTTTGCCATTTGTTTCTAAATAATATGTTGAATTTTGCCAAATGTTATGTGCATTCATATAAAATGATATAGTATTTATTAAAATGTTACCAATATACCTTACAATAACCTGTAATAAGAGTACAATTCATATGTGACGTCATACTACTATTTATAAATTCTACTGTATGGAAATACTAAACAAGGTGAAAATTATGATCGGAGATTATGTGCTAATCGACTAGATTTAATATAGATCCAATTTGTAATAAAAATGAGAATTGTTTCTAAAGTTGATATTTTCCTTTGGTGTATATATCAATGAGTGAAGCGGTTTACAATTTATTGACCTGCATGTATTCCTACGCGTAACTTTAAAATGGCGATTCACACGTTGATGTTTTCTTCTGATAGAGAAGTATTTAAGCTTGACATCAGATGATAAAGAGATTGTTTACCTCGTGTCTTTAGATATCGTCTATATCCTGCATTTAGGGATAATCTCTATGTATTAGACTCGCTGAAGCTCGTGCAGGTATGGATGATGTCTAAAGACACGAGGGTAATAATTTATATATACACAGGCATTGCTATGATATACCTACAAATCCCTATCCATGGAAGTAGTCTACATACAAGGTCATCGATGAACTAAACACAATCTTTCAAACGTTACGGTTCATCGGGTCTACCACATCATCTGTATTAATAAAACACATTTTAAACTGTGAGTGCGATTGAAGTAAACATTATCATGGGAGAAAAATGTGCCCAATAAGTGTGTGTGGCCAAAGCTGGCCTGGCATAAGAACTGCCACTGGATGGTACCAGCTTGTATTGATATTACGAAGCAATTATGTAATAAGGGCTAATGTACAATGTTAGTAATTAACAATGAGGTTATTTTACTACATAATATTAATGTCTTTACTAATTATTATTAATGGCAAATATCATAATTGTCTCCGCTTTCAGCGACGTCAAAGCCATTTGGAAGATATATGGGTAACTCAAATTATTAATGAAGAGGAAGGAATGGTAATGTGCTGTGCTGCTTATTGAAGTATATCATTGTCATGTACTTCATTACATACGTTCATGAATGTGTATACCCTAAACAGGTTACATATGAGTATATTAGAGGAGTTTGGGAACATATCAATTTCATTACGCCACGCACATACAGAGGTCTGCAATACAATTATTATGAAACTCAATTGTCTTGTAGGGTATTAAGACCCCGAGTCATTTATAACTGCCAGTCGTATATACCGTCCACTCAAATGTATACCGTCGAGTTTCACAATCATTGTATTTGAGTCATACGCCATGTATTCGTGGTGACCGAGCAGATGTCTCGAACCTATCCTAGTTAGCAGTGTCCGATTTTATATTCAGATTACAAATTATTTATATCCCTTGAAAACGTAGGGATTCCTACTAAAAGACTTCAGTGTACATTCTTTATAAACATTCAAACACGTTTATTTTCGTTGGATTCTATTCAGAGTGTGCTCGTTATTCCGATCTATAGACGAAAGCTCAATGTCTCCACCGGATGTCCACACATATAATGTAATTGGGTTAGCAAAAGGCCACCACATGACGGCGAACATTACACGAGAATATAGCTAATTGTCATGATGATTAGCTTCTATAGTAGTTATAAATACCCTGTACATTAGCTGAGCAACGGCGTAGTCGCCTTCACGTAAAAGCACATGCTTAATAGGATTCACAGAGGTAATAAAAGCACCGTCATCAAACGCAGTACTACCTAAAATGGGGGCGGGTGGTAGCGCAGTGATAGAACCTTGGACTTCGGAGCCAAAGGTTCCAGGTTCAAATCCCGCCCTGGGAGTCCGGAATCGATGTTCGCAATAGTTACCTTTCTGACGCGATATTGATAGGCATGCGATGTCTGTAAAGTGGCAATGCCGTTATCATCGTTGGTCTTGTCAGTATCAGCCGGTGCTCGCAGTTTTACTGCAACATTCAGCGCTACGGATGTAGCGGGTTTCCTCCTGCCCTAAACTGACAAGTCGTGATATAAGTGAAAGAATCTTGAACCATCACTGCAGACCCCAGGGTTGTTTTCTGCTGGTCTTATCTATTTATACAGCACCAATTTTCAGCTATGCTGTTCACAGGTGCTGTACAATATGACTTTAAAAACAAAATGCAGAATGAGTCTAGTTCAATGCATATGCAGCTCCGAAAAGATGTGTTTTCAGATTCTTCCGGAAACTCGTTTGAGATGCACATGCCTTTATATTGCTTGTACATCCATTCCATAATGCAATATGACAACATGTATTGCAATATATGGGAAACCAAAAAAGATATCAAATTGTGCTAATATATTTTGTCTATTTCGTCTGGAAAATGTGTAAAGGTTCTAAAACATTGTAACCAATTCTAGTGTAATTTATCTTGTAATATAAGTAAAGAACAACATTTCTATCGCACCGTTTTCTTTTCAAGCCAAAATATTTCCAAATGTTTGACTCTTTGCACCCTTGTTGCTACGACATCAAAATCCAGGTTCGCCATTTTATAAAATATGAAGAGGGGAGATAAGTAGGGTAGACATCATTTGACAGTCTTGCTGTATATGTCGATGTTAAACTAATTATACAGTGAACCCCCGACATAACGCCCTTCATTACATCGCGCATTCAGTTAAACTGCTCGGTCAACTGTGGACCCTATTTTTTACTCAAAAAAATGGGTCTCGTTGAATTTTTGTTAATTCTGGAATTCGCTGCATAAGTACAACTACAAGAGATTAAAATAAGTAATCATTTTTATCAGGTTGTTAGCAGAAAATCAGGTTCCATCACTATTATGAAAATGCTGGCAATATACCGTTGCATATACAAACATATTGTGGTATGTATTGTTTCATTTGTGTATTGTGCTTTACCGGTATGCCTGTAATACTTTGCAGGCCTAGTTAACACGTTGCACTATTTTTAGTTTTAAATCTCGTTTCAGTCTATCAAGCAATTGGCGCACAACCTCAGTGCAGAGCGGGTCAAATCAAATTCCCTGATCCGTATTTTATGGCCAAAAGCCAAGTGCCGATTACTGAAAGAAGATGTTGTATTTGTAGACAGGTAAGCTTTCGTTAACCCTCTCCATGGTGAAGGCAACCGGAGATGCTCTAAAGAGCTATACCTGTGTCTAATCCAGCAGGGAGAGGGTTATTGTGTGAATCACTGATTGTTAAATTATCGAAACTTCAGTATTTTTTTGTTCAGCATATGAATACTACTACTAAATATTTTTAAACTTTCTATTAGTGTGTGCGTAGTTTGGGCAATAGCATTATGCAGTTAAGTTTAGTATTTGTATATCCGTCATAGTTAAAATATTGGAATTAGTTATCCATGTAGACATTTCATTATCACATTGTTCAAAATTCCTGCTTATGCAAACAGTGCTGGTAAAATTTGCTGGATTCATTTGAAATTCATAATTGAAAGTTTTGTTATAGCGGCAGGTTAATTTTCTCACAATTCAAACAATCTCTACATGCCAGTTTTTAAAAGACGGGATGCCAATATCTTAAAGTTATCAGTCCAATTTCTTGCTCAAGTATCAATTCGTACTCAACAAGTTTCATAATCTCGGGGCCTGGTTAGGTTTTCTTTGTCTGGGAAGTTTCAAAATAAAACACAACCCAGTAGTTTCTACACGGGAGACAAACATCTGATTGCAGCCCTGGTATTGATGTGGATCCAGATCTGGACTTGTGGATCGACCAGTTCTGTCTGGACGCCGATGTCTTTGTCTTGGTTGCCAATGCCGAGTCCACGTTGATGCAGACTGTAAGCCGCCAGTTTACTGTGTTTTATCCACATTACGGTGCAAATCAGAAGATATCTTGAGTTGAATTTAAACATATTTATTGGCCAAAAATGTCATGGGATTGGGTAAAAGCAATACAGTTTACGAAACCGCTCCCTATAATGTCTTAAAAGTTGAGATGTTATTGTTATCACATGATGGCAATAATAGTAATAATATAATAATACCATTTGTAGAAAGATTGACCAGTATCTGCTGTAGTCTATATTTCATTGGAAGGATAGTTTTCTGCATTTATCATGTTTATGGAACTATTAAAATATATTTATTTTAAACAAAACAAAATTTCGGAAGAATTCTTTTTCATTTATTAACCATAATTTCTATTTTATGAAGAATTCTATTTAATTTCCAAACCTTAATTTTCGTTAACAAAATATTTCATTTCTGAGGGATTATTTCCCTATTTTTAGCAGGAGCTATTTCATAATCAATTAATTCTGTTTTCAGAAGAATACTTTTTGATTCATTAATTTATTTTCAGGAGAAGAATTTTTTTCACAAAGTCAGCTCACGTCTTTCGAAGCCAAACATCTTTGTGCTACAAAACAGGTGGGATGTCTCGGCGATAGAGGAAGATGTCGAAGAAGTATGTCTCAGGATTATTACAAAATGACAAGCTTTAAAGCCCAGGCCCCCATTTCACAGCGGTCTCCTAACTATTTAGCTCCTAAACCAGTCCTAAGAGGTGTCACCTCGTAACAAGTGTTTCACGACGACGTCACAAGTTTTATCCCTTCTTAAATCAGTATCTAACTTAGGAGGTGATAAACTGGGTCATAAAGTTGGGAGCTCCTAAATTTAGGATGTCGTGAAACGGGGGCTAGGATTATTACAAAATGACAACCTTTAAAGCCCTTCAAAAATATGCAAACTTAATCTTTTTTTTCTATTTTTTCTTTTTATAAAAAAAATAGGGTTTAGAACCGATTCAATATTCTTTCCGTGATGGCAGACTTACTAATCATTTATACATGTTTAACAAGTATTTTTACAATTCATATTAATCAATGCTCATCAATTCAACAATTCTGATCTTATCTCTGTCCACCTGGGTTG
This sequence comes from Lepetodrilus schrolli, assembly GCA_032361225.1. Lineage (NCBI taxonomy): Eukaryota > Metazoa > Mollusca > Gastropoda > Lepetellida > Lepetodrilidae > Lepetodrilus > Lepetodrilus schrolli. The sequence goes on along the minus strand of JAUTBT010085318.1, from coordinate 4,461 downwards.
AAATTTACAAGAGACATATATTTTTTCGCTGGTCTGATCTGACCAATGTCTGGAATTCTGAATTTGTATTATATTTTCCCCCAGGTCAGACAGCAACACATCCAAAGACACATTGAATTTTTCGTTGACGAGCTGAACGTCGTGGACAAGAAGACGGCCGAGGATCGCGTGTTCTTCGTATCAGCCAGGGAAGCTCTAGTCATGCGCTTAAACCAAGACAAGGGAACCCCTACGCCCAGTGAGATAGCATTACCATTGTTTCTGGTATTTTTGGGGTGTATTTTTGTGTGTATTTTTCTTATTGGGGTTTAGAGCCGCTTTCACTTGTCAGTTTGTGGCCGGAAGAAACCCGCAACATCCGCAGTGCTGAATGTTGCAGTAGGCCTGCGAGCACAGGCTGGTACTGACAAGACCAAGGATGATAACTGTATTGCGATGGTACAGGCAGTGCATCCTATCATGATTGTGTCAGAAAGGTAATTTCCGTAAATATTGATGCCGGGGACGGATTTGAACTTGGGACGTTTGGTTCCGAAGTCTGTTCTAATATTACACTACCATCTACCATGTTTCTGGTGTATTCATTGGATGATGTTCGCTATTATCCTTGATGGTATGTGTGTGTGTCGGGGGAAGGAGAGAAGACAAAAGGAGGGAAGAAGAGAGAAGGGGGAGAGAAATGTGGAAGGGAGGAAGAGAGTGAAGAGGTGGGGGTTGGAGAGGGAGGGAGAGACCAGGGGAGGAGCAATAGTAGGGGGCACAGAGATAGCAGCACAGAGGTAGTGTGTTAGACTACAATCCCAGGGATTCAGCTGTTTGATTCTCATCAGTGAGTCCATTGTCATTTCCACAGTGGGGGAAGCAGATTGACATGTGGGGAGCATTGACAGTGACCAATATCATCATCTAACAATCATAGCATTGGATTTGGTTTAGCAAATTTATTTATTGTAAGCTTTTAATTTAGTTTGTATTTGATATGATTGTAGAAATGTTGGTCTCAAATTCTGTATATTTCTATTACAGCTGGCATTCTTCAAGATGGTTTCCAGATTCGATTATTTGAATTTGCAAATTTTGAAAATAAATTTGAAGTAAGTAATAACTGTATGCATTTCAGTGGGTAAACTATCTGTAATTACATGTGTTTTAATATTCATTCTTTTGTAAAAATGTATTGAATTAATTATTTGTTCCAAGTGATGTTAAAAATAATTCATCCATTCATTTTACATCCATTCATTTTACAGCAATGTATTTCGAAAACTGCCGTCGTAACGAAGTTCGAACAACACACGCAACGAGGCAAATCTATAACTTTTGATATCCGTACCTACATGGAGCAAGCCTTTAACAACAGCTTAGAATTAAAGTAAGATCTGAGGCCTGTTCTGTCCCCCTTCCTGATCCAGAAGTATTTATTTAGCGGCTTGCAATTTTCACGATTTTGTAAAAATTTAAGAGAAAAAACATATTCACAATTTGTAAAATTCACATTGTCCAATTATGACAAAATATTTATTTATTTATTTTTGTTGTCACTTAAAACGAGTTCACCAACCTCAGATCCTAGGCTAATCTGTTAAAATCACATGTGCAGTGGACACGGAAGTGTTCAACAATAATTAGATTTGTCCATTTATACATTTATAATACTGTAGTAATGTTACAGGATTGATGTTTTAATTTGTATTATTTTCTAAATATCCATTACCAATGTTGCGTAACTATTCACTCTCTTGGTTTCGTGTTCTGATCTTATATCAATTAAGCATAAACAGATTGTATAAAATACCATGGTAATCATGAAATATCACCATTATTTTTTTATTTTTTTATATATCTAAGTTTATTGAGTTCAGAAACCAATGGATAGCCTATTCATTATATCAGCTGTTTATCTCTCAAATGTGTACGTGAGTACATTCAAGGCTGTTGACCTGACCCAGATGGACTGTAATGTAATTTGAAGCTAGCAGACGCATGCTTCGCACTCACAGAGGCTACGTACACACTTCACTGATGGAAATGAATCCCCCGTAATGGTGTTTTGCCCCATGTCTAATTGCATATGAAAGTAAATTAGATATTCTGCATATTCAAATAGCATGTTTATTGACTGCAGTCAGCTTCCAAATTTCTGTTGTGTATCTAGTTGTCTGTCTGGAGTCTACGTGTGTTTACGTTTGAGACTCGTTCATGACATTTAAAACATGAAATACAACTTGTGTTTGGTCGCTACATGCTAAATCCGTTCATTCCAACATCATCATATATTCAAACAAGGTTGTCGTCGATTGTATATTTTTAATTTGAGTATAGAAGCATAAAAAAATTACTGCAGTCGGCGGTAATAGGACGGCAATCATCACGGCACACACCTTGAATGCCCCAAACGGGATGCATCGGTATTTTCACAGTTTTCTAATGGTTTATGTCAACTAGTGTTTGTCCATGCTGTGTAACAAAAGGTTATTGGAACGACCACGAGATGTATCGAACGAGTTAACACTCTGTGTCTCCCACTCTTAATAATCACAGAATATCTATTATTGTTGTTGTTGTTATTGTTATTATTATTACTTCTACTACTACTGTTATTATTCATATTATTAATAAGTATCCTACAAAATATGGGAATAAACCTCACTAAGTAAGCATCCACTCTTCAACCACCAATGTTTCTTCTATACCAATGTCACTAACAATTTCGCTAACAATGTCACTAACAACTAACGATATCACTAACAATGTCATGCTCTTACACTCCATTTCTCACGCTCCATGTATCACACTCCATGGCTCACACTCTCACACTCCGTGTCTCACGCTCTTAGACTCCATCTCTTACTCTCTTACCCTCCATGTCTGACACTCTCAAACTCCATCTCTTATACTCCTGACCCCAGTTTCACAACAGCCTCCTAACTATTTCGGAGCTCCTAAACCAGTCCTAAGTGTTGTCACCTCGTAACAAGTGTTTCATGACGACGTCACAAGTCTTATTCCTTCTTAAATCGACATATAACTTACGAGGTGATAAACTGGGTCCTAAAGTTAGGAGCTTCTAAATTTAGGATGTCGTTGTGAAACGGGGGCCAGTTGTCTACCTGAACACATGCCTAATTTCCACTGTAGTATCTGCAGCTGGTCCGTGCCTCTGGTCACTGCCACTGTCATATACATGGCCTACAGCGTAAGAATGTTAATAACCTTACCTGTATCGAGTACAGTTTCCACTAGAATTCGTGTGTGCAAGTTGACAATGACGTAATAGATGCCTTGTCCTCAGCTGGTTCACAACGCTAACAACACACCTAAAACTTGCTAACTTTACTAGGTCAAGGTCATTTCTCGCACCTGTCGCAATCAGCGTTGTTGTTTGTACGACACGTCGGACCTTAAACTTTGGTGTGCAGTTGCGTCAACAGGAGAACAATAAAACACCGCGTGATAAAACAGCAATTAGCCAATATTGCTGTGATGTGACATTTTCGTTTGGAGATGGCCCTTTAAACATTTATAATGGGGAGCACGTTCGCGTATTCCGTTTGAATGAGGAAAAGTATGCGATGAATTTCTGGTGATTATTTCTTGTAGGTTTTCTTGTGTGTGTATATTATATATATATATATATATGTATGTATTGCCATTTCTGTAGATAAATACATTCATTAATTGGTTATCTGTTCAGTTCTCTTATACAACACAATATGTCCAAACCACCTACTCTTATTCTGAGTATAGGCCTACGGCACAAATAAACGCACTATATATAATGTGTCAGATTGTCATTACCTCGTATCTAATTATCTATCTAGTTTTTCTCTAATCTATAGACATTAATATAGCGCATTAGATGCAAAGGTAATGCTATTGAGAACGAACTTGGAGAATATACAAGAGTTACCAGTAGTGATATGAGCGTATACTACGCATTCCATGTAAAGAACTTTAATTATGGTAATTGTCTTATTTGTATCCTGATTGTTTTTGTTTATATTACGAATATATTACATATTGGTTGTCGTAAATTAGAATCAAGAGAGTGTATGTGTGGTATTGTTGCTGCTGATATTATTAAGCATCTTTTCATGTCATGTCAAATTAACCTGTCCGAAAGAAACACTATGCTAGAAGATATATGCGATGTAATAGATGTTAATGATTTTGCAGATCTATGGCAAAATGATGATGATGCGATTTTAACTAATGTATTAGGCGGATGTTTGACTAGTTTAGGAAACCAGGACCCAGACAAATGGAAAAGAACTATGCTTATAGTATCAAACTTTACTAAGAAATCATCTCACCTTATTGATCATGCCAATTGATGCATCTTGTGTATAATAATGTGATATGTAATACATGTACTTTACCTGTGTATATTCCCATAATCTTCATGTACTTGGAGGAACTAAAGACAATCTATCTCTGGGGGGGGGGGGGGGGGGGGGGGGG
>JAUTBT010085317.1:0-11698 GCA_032361225.1 Lepetodrilus schrolli | reverse complement strand
CGACTTGTCAGTTTAGGGCAGGAGGAAACCCGCAACATCCGTAGAGCTGAATGTTGCAGTAAACCTGCGAGCACCGGATATACATACATAAAATACATGCATATTTAGTTACTATTACTATTATTATTATTATCATTATTATGTAAACCAATTGAAACCCCATTGAAGTAATATTTAGTTTGTTTGTATTATTACAAGACTAGTAACACGGTCATGAATAGCTTTCAACTGAAACATGGTAACAGTCCATACTTGCTCTGCATTGCATATTTAATGTGTTTTTGTTTTTTATTCACTCCGTATTTTTACGATTGACTTCGATCGAAATGCTTATCCATGGTGCATGAACATTTTGCTGAGCATACGAATTTCACAATATATAATTATTTACAATTTCCTCTGCGTGGATTATACTTAAGTCATTCAATTTATCTGATGCAATGCAATAATAATTCATACCAATTTAAACTTTTCTTTTGGACCTGAGTATGTATAAGGATAAATATCGTATTTGTTAATATGAATAATACATTAGACTATGTTCTGATTTAAACAATTCGTGCAGTTGTTTTCACATGTTGTTCAGACAGGTATGGTAATATTAAATTACAAACGAGCAAAACATGTCTTTGAAGTGATTATTTATTATCTAAAATGTTATACGATACTTCTCCGCGTGCATAAATATATTTTAATACTCGATACTAAATCTACCTCATTATTATTCGTGCATAGAATTGTTCTAATTTAAGTGTTCTTTAGGTTACGGTTACATTGAATAATGCCCAAACTAAATTTATTATAGGAGAATATCACCAAATAAGAAAAACAATGATACAACTTTACAAAGATCCGTATTTAATGGTTACATATATCATCATAATTGACTGTTGAGTGCGACGGAAGTTCCGGCCCTATCATAATAAAATAAAATGAAATTCTGGTAGTAAAGTAACCACTCCAAAATATTTCTTTGAACATTCTACGACGGTTATTCATATTAACTATATAGTATTCATTGTGGCGAATATGTCTGACAACGGGGCATACATGTATTAAATGATATGGCTCCACAGTGACCACACTGGATGTGATTGTATAAGTACGCACAGCATGAAGCTTATGTACGCACTGTCTTAAGGCTACGAGTACTATTTATAATTAACAGGTGGCAAGATACTTACTGTCCGATTTGTTTATGTACATCAACACAAATGATAAGTTTGGTGTATTCGATGCATTTCACAATAGAAATAAACACAGTACATATCAAGAAAATAGAGTATTCATTCTTGTCTGATAAAACCGGTTTTCATCTTTGTCCTTGTATATACACTCCCGAATGATAAAAACCTCTTCATGTCAACTATGCCGAAGTCTGTTCTATGGCAGCCTTTCTTAGATAAAAATCAAGTACAGTTTATCATCCTAATCTTTTGACATTCTTTGTCAGTAATTTTACACTTCAGAAGACTCGTAAAATGATTGTCATGAATATATTGACATATGCATTGTTGTCCCTCAGGTAATTGCCTCTAGGCACAGCTCCAGTGTGTACATAAGTACATAAGAGGATCAGCTGCTACAATTTACAAAGCATTTAAAATATTTGTTCAGTTGTGTATGCGTACATTAATTTTATGTGCGTTCACCTTTTTTAAGTGCGGAATGTAAATAGAGGATATTCAAGTTTTTTTCTTCTCAAGTACGATGTATATCTCATTGAGTGGAGCGGAAGAGTCGACATTTCCACGAGTGGCGCTGCTCATATCTGTATTACAAAGCTTTGTCGATTGGTTGGTTTTAGAAAATTCGTGCTTCCATTGGTCAATCTTGCCCATTACTGACGAGTAACAATGGTCACGACGCTGCGTGGACAGTGGTGAAGACGTCATTTTACCACATAACATAGGAGTTTGGCAGTGCAATAAACCAGTGCTATAAATATAAATATCTTCACTAGTGAAATAACACAATGAATTTTTATATAAAAACTCATGAGTTATAATTTTAATTTCACTCAGGAAAGATAATGTAGAATCCCTCGTAACTCGTGGAGTATTGTCAATGTATACCTCCGAATCTCGATCGTTATTATACTGATAAGAGATATGTATTGGACATCACCACACTTCCAAATTCGTATAATTGAAACCAATATTAAATCGAAAACTGCTGCTTCAGAACAGATTGGACAGAGATGTGTAGACTCATGGTATTGAGTGCCATGGCGTCAAATCAGGACAACGCACCTGTAACTGCTATATCCGCGAAGTGTCATGTCAGTGACTGGACGCCGTGAACACATCATTAGGACATCGTACCTTTAACTTACTTATATCCACAAAGCTTAGTTGATTTATTGAATGACTTCAATTCATTTATTTAGTCTTCGAACTCTGCTCGTACTATAAGTTTCAAGTTTCTTTATTATATCTGTGTGCCACCAACGGTTGCACATGATACATACATGTATGTACATGACAATTAACGTGGTGAACATGGCATGTTATTAGTATATCGAGGAAAACAAGAGTGCAACATAAGCGAGGAAATAAATATTTATCATATCACACCTATGATAAATATTTTATTTATTATTTAATTAATTTCAAAGGTTTATTTTTAAATTGGACATTTTTGCTACGTTTATTATTCTTTCAATGGAATTCGTTTTTGACCAGGTTATATAAGTGTTTTTTGGACAGTTCTTCTGCTGTTGGAGGAGAGTTTACATACTTTACAGGATCTAGTTTACTTGGTACATTTACACACCGACCAGTTTCAATAGGGACCTAATTGTGATTTGTAGTTCTTATTTTGAGGAAATGTTTTGAAATGTTGTTAGGCAGTAAAATATAATTCTTAAAATTTAATTAACCTTTAACATGTTCATAAGATAATTATTTACTGCTAATATGATTGTCAGCTGTCCATGTTTGTACTCGGTACATTGTCAGTGTTCCCAATGATGTAAGTGGCATGGCATCGGCTGTCTGTTTCATAACATACACAATCTACGGTTGTCATTAATTTCCTTTCAGAATCAACATGCTGTGAGGTGAATTATAACTAACGATGTCTTAGAATGATGGTGGCACGAAAGGAAGATGGCGGCCACACGCCGAAAGATAAACGGCGCCCCCTGCCGGTCATTAGGGAAGACTCCGACGTAGACGACAAGGACCTCAATGAGAACACTCTGAAGCCACCCCCTAACGAAAGTCGTAGGCGAAGTAATGACCATTCTTCGGCTTTAGCAAAACTGAAAGAGACGACAGCACGGTTGAAGTTGACAACGAGGAGGGCCAGTGTTTTGGCTTGGCAGGCGGAATATATAGAAAAACCATCATTCCCTTCAAAAGTGGCAATACTGATAGAAAATGATGAAAAATTGACTATTGATCGAAAGAAAAGAATCAACGATGCACTGGAGTGGCTTAAAAACGAACTGGTATGTATTTATAGTCTGGAAGGTACTGTAACAAACCCCTCTTTGGTACAGATACTTAAAAACTATTTGACACCGTTCACTCAAATCTGATAGTGCTAGGAAATGCAAAAGTACAACTTCGTAGATCGTTGAATAACACATTATGTCTATTTAATCTGTTAGTAGTTTACTTCACACTTTTGCAAAATATGTGAATGGATGGAGTTGTGTCATGTAACGGCGAGTTACTGTTACAATGTAGCGGAGGTGAACAGAGAATTAATTTTAGTTTCCTTTTAATGTCCAACACGGAGCAATTGTCTGAAAATACATAGCACACGTGACAACCGAGACTGTATCGTAAATGTTTCGACATGACAATAATATCCTTCTTCTATCCGCCATTTCAGGAATTAATGCGGACTCAGGACCAAGCGCTTGCCAGGCAGTTCTTAGCGTTAAAACAGGACATTGCTCAACTAAAGCTGCGTAGAAGTTGCGAAGAGCATCAAGATATGTTGGATGATGTGCAGTCAGAAATCGAGGAAAATGATGAGATGTCAGACATCCTTGATCTTCCTATGTCCACCCTGGGTGACAACCCTCTGAAACACCTCGGCATTACCCGAATGAACATGTCCACGAGACGATTTTCAATGCGATGATTTGTTCATTTTCAAAGAGATACTAGTGCCTGAACGAGTAGCCAGTTACCCGGTCACGGTTCGGTTACAATGCCGAACCAGTTACAAATTTCGTGACCGGTTACATGGATGATACATTCATACAGGGAATACATGCTGTATATTCAGTCGACATTTGTTGAAATATAGTTGGTATGTTTCTTCATTTAAAGTCTCTCCATTGTGAGGAATGGTCAATTTTGTGACATTGCATATGGTTTTGTATTAGTATTTGATTTCCGCCAGTTTAAACATTTCTATTAACGGAGAACAAGTTTCTTTACTTATACTTTTAAAACAACCATCATGTTCACATCATTAAAATTTTGGAGAAAACTATCCGAATCAGGATCTAACACATTGTGAGCCCCAGTCCAAACCAAAGCCATTTCGAGAACAACAAAAAATACAAATTCATGAAGTCTTTTTAAACGGTGAGAAGGAACCATGCAATCCACGTCATGTTCAAGCAAAATGCATGTTGTTGGATATATACATGGCAAGCCACGGGCAGAACTGATATTCATAAACCATTACTACGAATTCCCTGGGAATTCTGCGGAAGTATGAACACAGTCGTTATGTTCTGTAACTGTTCACATTAAAGAACCGTTAAACTGCGTCAACAAAGGTTGACTCATTCCACTCCAAAATTCAAGTTTTAAGCTTCGTCATGCCACAAGATGACCTGTGGGTCAAATTAAACTGTTTAAACCTCATGGTTATATTTTTAGGGCGCGTTAATTTTTCGCTGTAAAAGGATCGTGTGCTAGTAACCATACAATTTGAATCAGTAAATATTGCCGTATTTATATCCCGGCGACAGATATTTTACTTCCGTTTCAATGTATGGTTTAATACTAGCTGTGTATTCGAATTTATTATACACGTATATAATACAACCACATGATGGTATCTATACTATGTGTATTAGTATTAAACATACTATTAGTTGCATACACCTATGTGTTTATCTGGGTGTAAGAGTGTATTATTACATAGTAAGATATTTTACGAGCTGAACTTTGCTGTACACACGGAAACCACAGTGGTACGTAGACTCGTATACTGGTAGATTTACTGTATCTATTTCAGTTAACGTTTTGAACAGCAGCTTGTAATGCAATCATTAGCTAAGTGATAACTAAACGTGTAGTTTCAAGTGTGCAATTTTAATTATGGGACTCACTTCCAAACCATGTAATGACATCTACCACTGAACTCCTCAGATGTGCGTATGACTTGAACGTAAGCTATACTAATTCTGAATTTTCCACCAATAGTATAAATGTCTGTGAACAACATAGCGGAAACTCGGTGCTATACGAGTAGATTAAATTTAGATTAGAACATATGTGAACGAATGCTATCAATGCCTTGTCGTGGATATTCAGAAGTCCAATTGAACGCCTCTGGGACTATATTTGGGCCGTTGATTTAGGCATATGGGACCCATCTGTATAAAGCCTGCAAGAAGTGGAACATGCATCGTACGGAGGCTGGAATAACATTCATGTTGACCACCATTTATGTTAGTCCAGAGCATTAGAAGACGTCTAGTAGCAGATACATATCTGTTGAAATGCTATTAATATGCAATAATATTATATGCATATAGTAATCTGATATCAGATATAGACACACATTGGGTGCCAGGATGGAGCGGAACAAATTTGACACTGGTCAGTAAAATGTTTGAAAATGACGACTGATATATTCACTTAGACCAAGTCATCCTGTTATACCTGGAATACTAGTATATGCACTGTACTAAACAACACTAAATGAAGTTTAATTTGTATTATACTGTATACTACATTGTATATTAGTACCACTACACTACTTCTTATACAACGAATGTATACATCCAGCTACTAGTAACAAAACACAACTCGTAACTCGTAGTATGTATGTAGATTTTAGGTTAAAATTGATGTCGATGATACAATAAATTAACGGGAAAAAAAGTTCCTGTAAATGTACATTGTAAAATGTGGGACGTATACGAAGGATAAATGGAATTATATATAACTAGAATGTAGAATCATCGTTTATTTTCTCTACACTTCGTAATAATTAATTTAATATAATATATAATGTATATAATATATATATTAGAAAGTAGTCCAATAAAAGTCTACAATAAGTTAAAATATAAAACATACCAGGTACATGGATAGGAAATTTGTTAAAACAATTAACTGGGAGATCGGCAGAATCAGTCTCATAGTATGCTACGATCTCTAGCTCGTGGTAATATTACATGAAATATAATATTCCTGATAGAAGTTGCGTATTTGCCCAGTGTACACACAGTGAACTCATTTCAATATTGCTCTTCAACACTTAAATCCAACTATTAAGCCTTTGCTTTTGTTAAAGCTGACGGTTCGATCGGCTCGTCTGCTTCCTCTTCTTCGTCTTTTTCCTTGGCACCATGTTTGAGCATTCGGGTGAACTCGGAGTAATCGAATCTGCCTTCCGCTATAGGGGCTCCGTGGAACAGATCGTCCACCATTTCGTCCGACCATCTGTCGCCCATTGTCATCAAACACTCGCGGAGATAGTCCTCAGAGATGAAGCCTGGCAAAGCAAATACTCTTTCTTAAAAGGAAAATATGTTCCAAGCAATAAGCCCATGTCTCAATGGCATGTATGCGCGTGCGTTTACCTGCATGTCTGCATATGCGTATACGTACTGGTTGTCTCCATGGATGCGTAAATTTGTGTAAAATACGTTTGACCATGAAATATGTCAACAAACCGTGATTGTATGCCTTTAACGGTACACATATTGATGCTACTTCACACTTCATGTGCGTTTTCTATAAGAATAATCTCCTATAGCGTAATGAGTAAGATATGTATATGGACACATGTAAACACATTATTAAACATTAATTGAAGTTATATTTGTTTGCACATACGATTACACTGACGAATGTCCATACCCTTACTACTATTAAGGCTCACTTACACGGGTCGATCGGTCGTACGACGAGTCTAGTTCGATTGGTCGTGCGAGTAGAACTTGTTCTATTCATGCGATCTCTGTCGTTGCGAAACGCATCGCATGCACGCCCACACGGTGCGATTCGACGCGTCGTTACAACCGGTCGACCCGTGTGAGTACACCTTTACACTTCACTGAGTATACTCTCATATACAGTCAACATTGACGATTGATAATCTTGATAAATCTAATTTATTTGCTATTTAATTATATGTCACAATTTACGGATAATAGACATGCGAATGTATTATCAGATTAGCTCTCTTTTATAAATAATTGAATTGTCTTTTATAACATTACTAACCAGGTATACTCACAATTTAACAAGAAATGTACCTGTATCTATTTTTTCACTTTCTTTTAACAATTGAATTACTCCTTCTTTTTATTGCGGTAAAATTTCGTCAATATGGAAACTGTAGTTTAGTAATGTGGTAAGACATTAAAAAAATATCTATATATGCGAACCACGCTGTTGATGGTTACTAAATAATGATTGATCGCTGGTACGTGGAATGGTGCATGAGTTTCAACTAACCAGTTTAGACATCCACATTTGATATCACGTAACTTTAAAAAACATATGCAGTCTGAGATATCCACTTACCTGCATTTTTCTCATCAAAGCACGCAAAGGCATTTTTAATGACATCCTCTGGATCAGTGCCGTTCAACCTTTCCCCAAAGAGTGTGAGAAACATTGTGAAATTGATCGGGCCAGGCGCCATGTTGATCATGATGTCAAGGTCATCATCTGTTGGATTCTTCCCCAGGGACGTGTACATCTCAAACAGGTCATCCTTATCTATGTACCCATCTCGGTTCTGGTCGATCATGTTGAAAGCTTCCTGCATACAAAAACAGTATGTAACATTAGTATGTGTTTCATTGCCAAGAAATGATAAACATAATGTCTTAATAGACATACTGACAAACTAGATCTAAGATCAAAATAGTCTACTAAGAGGCTAAATAATTGTTCATTTCATCTGATGAATTTGAACAAATGAATGCAGGCTATGCATGGTAAATCTGACATATTTTGTCCTAACAATACGTATTGTAAATGTTTATGCAATTTTGTTTTATAAACTGGCTCAATGACCGGTACCAATTCACCATGGCCTCATTTCGATACTCGAATGAATTCCAATAAATGAATTCTAATAACCATCTAAATATATTTATTCATATTCGTAGACACATTATTTTGTTTAAAATTATTAATGCGTACAAAGGATGATCATATTGATGCAGTATTACCCCGATAAATGGATTATAGTGCACTCTCTGTTCCTTCTCCATCTCATGGGGAGTAATCAATATAAAACACTCAATGTAATTGCAGAATAATAAAATACAATGTTAGCACCATATGTGCTGTATGAAGTATAACATGCCGCTTCGAAAAAACCTATATGCCTATTTACTGATGTTATTGGTATAGTTTAGACATGTGTCAGCTTTTCGTCTCAACATTTCCAATTTATTGGGTAGGCCTGTTATCGTTCTTGGATAGAGGAACAATGCTATTGCATTGACTATGTGATTTTTAACAGCCGTGTTGGTATTATTTAGTGTAGAGATTGTTATTACCTTGAATTCTTGTATCTGCGCCTGATCAAACATGGCGAACACATTGGACGTATAACGCTGAGTTCGCGTCCGCCTTGACTTCTTCGTGCGTGTACTCGACATTTTGATCTGACAAAGAAAAAAAATCTGGTAAGAATCGGATGTGTTGTATACATAAAGTGTGATAAGAACCCAGGGAAAGAAATACATATATACTTACATATTGATAGAAATATCCATGAAGCATTGAATGAAACTGACATATATTTCACGAATAGTATATATCCTCGCTATTAATGATTGCCAGCCCCTTAATTTACTTTTTCTCCACTAATACTATCCTAGCTTCAATTATACGAGGTACCCACAGTGAAATAATTGGTTGAGAGGTGAATATAGTATTACCAATATACTCAATTTGTCATGTTAAACACACTTCTGGCATATTTCCAAAACACCAGATTCTTACCATTTTAGGCACCATTGTAAACATCAGCATAAAATACCAAGTTAGTACCCGCCGCTAACACTGTTCGCAGTGTGAGTAAACACTTACTTTATTTACCAAGCTGAATTAATCTGAAGAACACAATCGTATGTCTATTTTCAGTAAAACATTTAGGGGTGACCATTATTAGCAAGAGTATAGTAAACATGAAATGAATACGAATAGTGACACTGTGACTGGTGATTAATTAGGATATCATGCATTAGTGGATAACTAATGCAGTTCACACGCTTTCCATAATAATGTATATAGAGAATACTAAATACGCTTCCATGCGATACCAATTTTATGAAATGAGTGACGAACGAAAGCGAGTCAAATACCAAAACTATTCTCGATTATCATAAAAATGGTATCACATGGAAGCGAGTTTAGTATTTTATTTATTACACTATCAACCCTGACATGCAAATAGTTTGATTGCAGTTCGTTTTCCATTAGTTTAGACTACAAAGATAACGTCCATGCATACACGAGGACAAAGGCTAGTCCGCTTGACGCACAATATACATTTAATTGGATTCAAAAGAAATACGACTTTAAAATCACCAAAGAATGGTGAATTCAAACTTGTTTAATAACAATAAATTGTTATAGTGTTTATAAATTATTTTTTAATACTTTGAACATGGTTGTTATTGTATGACCACAGGGAGATAACACCGATAAACCGTCTTTGCACGTCGGCCATGACCAGCTGTTGACTAACGAATAAACATGTGTTGTTCTAACACATGTGTTACGAGATAATTATATCCAGATGTATAGACGATGAATACAACAAACATGTAAGAAAATTAATATCTTGACGACACGATACATCAGCTAAAAATAGTAAAAGTAGTAGCACCATATATATATATATATATATCGAAATGCGGTTATTACACACGTTGGATAACTCATAAACGTTTTGTGAAAACTCACTTTTTAGTGTAATAACATTTCTTTTTCAATTAATATTTCACTTGCTGTAGATCATACTAAATATAATGAATATCAATAATAGCTTGGCTATTTTTGTAGTACATTATGCTTAATGCAATATACATTATGAATATTATTAGTATATGGTGAATTGTGAATGGTTAATTGTTGTTATTTTATAACAGTATACGTGTATTTTAAACGTGGATAGTGAGTATTAGGTAGGCGTACTTAGTTAATGTACAGTATATAGTGAATGTATGCAAGTACCATGAATGTATGCAAGTACAACACGCACACACACACACACACGTAGAATTATTAACTAATGATAAAATATTACAAAACAAAACTAATTGTACAAGTTGATCTGAAATAATCCCTATCCAAGAGGATAATTTTAGCCTCTTTGTACATTGGTACATATAATCTTTCTTCTATGTGAAACTTGTGAATCACGGTTTGTAGTTACAATCTCAACCAGATGTATCCAAACTTTATCAACACGTATTTTCACAAACGTGAATAACATTTATCACTCATATCCTGTACTCACATGTACGTAATAAACAGGAGTCAGTCAGTGTATTCACAAACACAGTTGATGTTGTTCTTTTTCTCTCAAGCCTTGTTTCCCCAACTTCATATGTCTTCCTGAAAACAACAAGACAATACAAGATGGCGACTGCTTCCTGATTTTATCTGCAAAGTAACTTCTGTTTGAGAACGATTCTGGAATAGCACCGACAGACAACGTTATGAGCATGTCTGCTGCTAATCTGGAATCAGTTTCGTTCTCGTAGCTATATATATATATATATGCAGAGTGGAGATGGGTGCCATATGTGAGGAAACTAGACACCGGGATGCACGGCACCCCCTGCGGTATGTGTTGCCATGGTAATGGTGTTCTAAGGAAATCGTAATTTCTAATGCACTCGTTTATCTTGAACAAAATAAAGCTCAATGTATAGCTTGGTATTATACCACTTATTGTCTAATTTTCGCGCAACCGTGTAGATGCTATTATCCCATCGTAATCGGAATAGATGGTATCAAAGATTCATCATATTGAAACCGCTTACCTAGACTATCCATAGTCTCAGAGGGAGAAAGTAAATAGTTCAAATATAAATAATATTGATTGGTATAATATTTATATGAAAGGAGCCGCTGAATTTCTTTAACCCCTAGTTCTCCAGTAATCTAAACTTGCTTAACTGATCTAGGGCGATATTTTGAATAGGAGTATTTGTCTGAGAACAAGGTGTAACACAGACTACCGCTTACCGAACACCCCTTTATGCCCAGTTCTCAACCCGATTGACAATAACTACATGTGCATTGTTACATCCAGAGTTGGTAATTTAATAATAATAATAACATGCTCAAAGAACAGACATGAACTAATATATTTAACGTGGCGTCTAAATATGCATTTCTTAATTCTAAATGAAAAGAGTTTCATGTATCTGTACACAAACACACACACACACACACACACACACACACACACACACACACACACACACACACACACACAGATATATATATATATA
>JAUTBT010085316.1:0-11698 GCA_032361225.1 Lepetodrilus schrolli | reverse complement strand
TTAATAGAAGCTACACTGCGAGAGAGAGAGAGAGAGAGAGAGAGAGAGAGAGAGAGAGAGAGAGAGAGAGAGAGAGGGATAGAGAGAGAGGGGGATAGAGAGAGATAGAGAGAGAGAGGGAGAGAGAGACAGATGGATAGAGAGATAGAGAGAGAGGGAGAGAGAGGGGGATAGAGATAGATAGAGAGAGAGAGGGAGAGAGAGAGGGATAGAGAGATAGAGAGAGGGATAGAGAGAGAGGGGGATAGAGAGAGATAGAGAGAGAGAGAGGGAGAGAGAGAGAGAGAGCGAGAGAGAGAGAGAGAGGGGGATAGAGAGAGATAGAGAGAGATAGCTCTTACGATGTATTATGCTAATGCGTTCTGTTTATGATGCTACGTGGGCATCCTATTGTAGCATTACCACACCGCAAACATTCA
Organism: Lepetodrilus schrolli; assembly: GCA_032361225.1. Classification (NCBI taxonomy): domain Eukaryota; kingdom Metazoa; phylum Mollusca; class Gastropoda; order Lepetellida; family Lepetodrilidae; genus Lepetodrilus; species Lepetodrilus schrolli. The sequence continues at coordinate 11,279 of JAUTBT010085316.1, read as the reverse complement.
TGCTAGGTTAATACATTATACACCTACTTTCCCCAGAATTTAAGTACGATAACGATCGAGATCAAATGATTCATAAATACGAACTGAACTAAATAATTATACGTGCTATACATTCGACCGACAGATGCTTGCGTGTTTGCTTTCCGCTTTGAAATAAATATTATTTTCACTTAACGGTCAATGAAGTTCAATATCAGAGATGCCGCATCTTTTCGTGAAATAAATATGTATGAGGATGTGTCTCTGGCATGCCATCTACTGAACATCTAAGATAATTTACCATGGGAATCGTACTATAGTAATACATATATAAGATCCACAACACAGATAGCTGGTCACGCAGCTAGTAGCAGTGCAATAATACAGATCTATATTCTAGTGTACACTCAATAACATTGCTTTGTTCAGTTATTCAACTCGTTGCACAGCATGCGAGATTGAATAAGACACTATACAGACAATGCAATTCTGCAAATGTTTGTAATCCTATGATATTGCACAAATACATGTCGATTGTTGACTATCTATTTTATGGTCGTTTAAATTAGTATGGGTGAAATAGTATCCCTGCGACGTAAAGCACCAATTTATTAATACTATCAGTATTCATTTCAAGTGATATATATATATATATACTAGTATACACTCACGTTACGAATAGATTACTTGTACGAGGATAAGATAAACATGCATGTTTAATTCTACTAATGCGATCATATGCTATATAATACATAATCTGCTTGATGCCTTCGATGTAAAGTATATTTATGTTCATCATTTGTCTTATTGTAGACCTGGAAGGACGAGCGGATCTCGTGGGATCCTGAGGAATATGGCGGACTTGTGACTTTCAGACTTCCGTCCAAGAAACTGTGGCTACCTGACATCGTGCTATATAATAAGTACGTAGCACAGGTGGTCAAAGACTTCCTACTACTCGCAACACTGCTATATTGGAAATGCATGTAGATGATAAGTTTTAATTCTACATCAAATTCTTCTATAAGAAAATAATGTAAGTGCATCTATGTACTAGTCTAATGCATCACCTATCACATAAATCACTGACAGACGTATATTATTAATGTATTATGTCAATAAGATGAAGCTTCACATTACGTTTCTCCTCAGTGCGGATGACTATACCACCGGCTTCATGCCTTGTAACGCCATGATAGATTATGACGGCAGCGTGCTGTGGTCGCCGCCCGCGCGCCTGCGCAGTTCGTGCAAGATGGACATCACCTACTTCCCGTTCGACAGTCAGAGGTGCATCCTAAAGTTCGGCTCTTGGACTTACGACAAGGCTCAGGTGGACCTCCTCAACAAATACGAAGAAGTCGACGTCTCCAACTACATCACCAACGGCGAATGGCGGCTGACCAAATACGCCGTGCTGAGACACGAGGTGGTTTACCCAATAGGAGACGCAATATACCCGGATGTGACCATTACTCTGATCATTAACCGCCGCATCCTGTACTACGTTCTGAACATCCTGTTTCCCTGCTTCTGGTTGAACATCCTTAGTGTCCTAACCTTCTGTTTGCCGCCGGATGCCGGGGAGAAGATCACACTCAGCATCACCGTGCTGCTGTCCTACTCCGTGTTCATGCTGCTCGTGGCTGACAGCATGCCGCCAACCTCAGATTATGTTCCACTTATAGGTAAGCTGACGTGTGGGATCTTTTAAATATTGTAATAATAACGTATAAACAATGTCTCCTGTTCTCCCGTGTCACCGTGATAATAGTACGTATACATTAAGCTAATTCACTTCCATGCAGTTCATGTGTTAACGACATATGCTGTACCATGCGCATGTATTTAGATAAATATTACTGTTGTAAATTGGGCTGCATTTGGCGGTATTTGAGTTTCTAAGAGCAATACCACTCACTATTCTTGGATGCGGCTTCAGTACAAATATTGACCTTATAACAGTTCAATAATATCATTGATTTAGACGTCTCTTCACACGACTTCTTGACAAGCTGTAGATTTACTACAGGAATGTGAACCTAGGCCCACTTGTCTAACATTTCACTATCAAACACACTTCATCTTACTGAAGATCTTAATTTAAAAAAACACCACAACAACGTGCGGTTCGTATATATAGTTGATTAATGATACTTGGCTTTAACCGTTATTATTGTATTCAATTATTGCCCATAATCAAAGTGTGATTTTCTTCATATGATGTATACAGTATAGTATGGTTGATGTAAACTTAATCGTATATACTGAACACAATTAATTAAGGGCCAGTGGCCTTTTTGGACATAGAAATTTAGTTTTCAACCGTCTCATTTTCAACCGTCTAAAGAATCCAGGAACTCTTCAAGAACCTGCAGACGTATATAAGAAAACGAATGGCACCAGGTTACTCAAGCCAAGTTCCAAATTTGGTAGAAAGCTTCCCTACAATATATGCCGGTCCTTAATGTATTTTGCTGTATACATTGCGAATTTGCTTACTTATAATTGGTTCTCTTTCCAGAAATATATTTGACAGTGTCAATGGCTGTTGCATCAGTGTCGGTGATCTTGACTGTGTTCGTAATCAAAATACACCACTGTCAACCCCATCAGACTGAAGTTCCTAACTGGGTTCGGTTCTTTGTGCTAAAGATCTTGTCTACCATAGTGCGCTGCGAGTGTGGCTCGAACAACAAAAACGTAAAACAGAAACAGCCATTCATAGTGATCACGCCTAGCAAAGATGTAGACACTCCGGAATCCTGTTCGCGACTTATAGCAGACAACCGCTTGTCATCTAGATCTCGACACTCTTCTGACCATGGATCTCGGTCTGACGACAACCTCAGTGTTGAAGTGCGTCCTTCCAGACGTAGCGTGTCCAGCAGGGATTCCTCCTCTGACGTCAGGTTGCATATCTACGAGAAGACCGCCACAGGCATGGAGGAACTGCTGAGGTATCTGAAGCTGATCGTTGAGAAGAACGAGCAGGAAGACGAAGAGAGCGACCTGAACGATGAGTGGAAGCAGGTCGCTCTGGTTGTGGACAGACTCATGTTCTGGCTCTTCATGATCATCACTCTCTTCTCCACAATGATTATACTAGTTATAGTTCCAGCTGTGAAATACGCTGAAGATGGGCAATAACTACTGGATATTTTCTAGCTAGGAATGCATGCATGTATATGCTATGATAATGTAATGTGCATAGGAACATGAGATGCTTCTCAGCGTTATAGCAATGAAAGCTATACTCAATGTGATATGACTTTCGGGACGAGTCACTTATACATTCTACTGTCGCTACGTTAGTGTCGTTTTAGACAAAGATGGAATACATATGACAAACGACACATCTCTTAATATTTATTATAACATTGTATATATGACATAACAGTTTCTAATAATTTCTCAGAGTCCTGTGGACAAATATAATTCTCAATACTATTACTGCTTATGGAACACATTAACATATTAATTACAGCATAGCATTACCTGAAGTGATCTGATGTCCTTGTAGGCTATCATAGGCTGCCATCAAGTGATGTCATCTATATGACTCTCTGAAGACAAGTTCATACCTGAATTAAGAGATTCGTATGTCACAATAAAACAGTAATTTAATTATATCTATTTGAACATGCGCTTAGTGTACGGTATTATTAGTTATAAATCACCACCGTCCATTAGATCTAGTCACTCCCGGTGAATTATTTATGCATGGTAACGTCATGTTTATGTCAGGTATATATCAGCAACATGTTCAGATATTAGTGATTAGAATGAAACTTTATAAATGCTTGCATGAGTGTCTGTTCGCTTTTCATATAAGTAATTCTTTCCTAATTACCTGCATTACTGTAAATCATGAAATTAATGCGTCACTAATTTAATGCGACCTCAGCTTTTAGACATAAATGCGACAACAATTAAATGCGATCGACCATGTTTTTCCCCGAACCTACCTTTCATTATTTTACATAATGCGTAGGAATTGAATGCGGCCACACGCCAATCGCATTTTTTCGCATTAATATCCTGCTCGCATTAATTTCCTGATTTACAGTACTTTATCAATACTTAGATACTTACATGTATATGCATACTAAGCTAAATTAGCTAATGCATAATCAGCCATACCCTAAGTGATGTAATAGTTACATGCTATGAATACTATGACTATGAATACTATGTATCCAACTTAACATTATGCTAGCTACAGATACAATCACCAACATGTATTTTATCGTATTTTCAAAGTTACTAAATAGTTACTAGTAGATGCTCTATAGTACTTTGGGCAATTAGCCACAATGTTATCCATCATTGTGAACATGTTCTATTGAATAATAAATGTGATTATAAAATAATTTGTATTCAATGATTCACTGATTAGACTGATTTATCTTCCAATACTAGTCTTCCTTCTTAAAGTATGTGCATGTTGGTAACCCAGATGTAGTTAACATAAATTACATTTTCTCTTTAATGAGATATATACCCTCCCTGGATATCCTATACGAAATAACGTAAATCTAAGTTAACTTTATGTGCAACATTAGTTACTGATAACACCATTACTAATATACTGAAGGTAACATTTTAAGCAACACCAGTATTTTCTGGCAGATGCATAATTTAATGTGTACAATTTCTTGGAATAAGGTAATTTTGAATGTATAACGTTTAAAATGTGATATTTGAGGGTTACTTGCCACTATTAAAACAGGTATATTTGATTAAAGTGAAAAGTAAGCATGTTTTGTTTTGTTGAAATGTAGGGTGTACTTCAAACAAAACCATGATGCAGAAAACGTTTGCGAAAAATGATAGAACAAGTAAACGCCGCTGTAATGTATCTTGAGGGAACTCATTTATTAGTGTTTCATTATGTCAACAGTTCAACAATTTAACCATTAATTGCATACACTGCACTCAATAATAGGTAAAACCACCTCAGCTCCAAAACAGTTCTTGACATTATTTACGCATTGAAAACCATTTTTTTTCAAAAGTAAGCCATAACCAAATTGTTAAAAGTAATATGTTTTACGAACGTATCTTCAAAACAGTATTATTTAAAGTGACTTTAAATAATGTAAAAAAGTCTTGGCATATTCAGTGTTGCTTTAAATATTGCCTTCAGTATATACAACAGGAGCCCAGTACAGCATCTTAACATATTCTATGTTTTCTCCTTTTTAATCTGCATTGAAGATACACTTACATGCGTGATACACGAGTTATACATGATCCTTTCTTACGCGAAAGTAGGAAATGAATGATAGTAGACAATTGTAAATGCTAGATGATGGAGACTGCTTGCATGATAGACTGTTCTGACCTACATTGTACATGTACTCTGAGTCTGCTGTGCCGTATACAGTTGAAGTCCCAAACATTCAAGACGCGAGGTCTCCTAATTCGATTCAATTCACAGAAGCAATCAATGTTAGGCAGTCGCGTCAGACTGTCGATATCTCTTTCACCCCTGCGGATGCAGGGATAACTGTTAAGCCTCACGGGGCCAGGAATACAGTTCAAATCGAAATGATATAACATCTGTTGAATCTTAAATGCATACTTAAACGATCACTAATTAGGAATCGCAGATGGCCTTCAGAACATTGACTGAAATTGTCTAAATTAGATCAGGTTCTTTCGTTTCCTGTAGGTTTGCAATTGAGGTAAAATTGGATGGAAAATTCTATAGTCTGCCAAGATAGAACATATAACATTTGGTGAATCGTAAATGCATTCATTAGGGATATCATATCGCGTTTAGAACATTGACTGAAAATGTAGAATTTACTACACTGTATTACGTTTTCTATTGGTTTGTTGTTGTGATAAACTTTGAAGGAAAATGTCATGACCATTGACAGCGGGCTGATGTATCGCAAGGGTGTCCAGATCGGTCTGTTGAAAGGCACATCTAAGAGGGTATCATTATACCAGGGCTTAAGCTATAGTGATATTTGTTTGAATATATACACTAATATGGAATCCACGTTAACTTCAATATTTCATTAACAGTGAAGGCTTTTCAAAAAGAATCGACCGTGTGTACATTCTTGAGGCGAATAGACATGGACATGATTACAAGTATTATCCAACATATGGTTCAAGATAACTCATGACATAAATATCATATAATGCACAGTAGTGCACAACACCTGGGACGGTTTTCATTGGCTGGTTACATGGCTTGCATCACAATTTCCCCACGCCTGTCATTGTGATAGACGGTTTCATTGGTTGGTACGGTCAGGGCAGTTGGGGGATGTATTCATCCGCCACTCCATATATGACTTCCACATGAGAATACGTTTGAGTTGCATGAATTTCCGTTAAAAGTTGTTGGATAAAGAAACTAACACACTCGCTTCTGTCATATTTGTGTCATATTGATTTTATGAGACTCGTGATTCCAAAGTTAATATTTTCCGAGCTCTCGCTTGGAAAATATTGACTTTGGAATCACTCGTGTGGTAAAATCAATATGACACACTAGCGAGTGTACTATTTTGTAGCTAGGTTTACTTCACATTTCTGAAGGCTTCTTAAACGTATTCGTTGGCCTATCTCATGTGAATCTCGTGGCATATGCTATGTCAAGACATCGCCAGTTTAGTATGGTATACACGAGCTTTCCAATAGGTCAAAAGTAAAACTCGATCCAACATGAAAGACGAAGTTTAGTGACCAGACATCTATATTGTCCATCTTCCTCTGATGGTAGCGTTCTCATTAGCTCCTGGAATATATATCACACACACAGAGCAATCTTTTCGTAATGTTGTACTAGTTCCGTTGTACTCATTGGTGACAACTGACTGTACACGGATTGATGTAAACTAAATGGCCTTAGAACTTGATAAAGACTAGTAAAATTATCAATACAATAATTATAGAGTGGATCTCATTGAGTGGGCACATAATACTGAATTTATTTAACGAGTTGGCAAAACTGAAAATATCATTTTTGCCAACGAGTTTAGTAAATTCAATAATATATGAAATATATGTGAGATTATATTTATCAAATACCTGTAGAAACTGTAATATTGATTTTCAGTCTTGCGAAATAAATTAAAGCACGCGGACACAATATAGTTCCAAATAAATGTGTAAATATTAATACATGTCTTTGCATATTTAATTGAAGAAACCTTTTAACTTTATATTCGACAAATGATGTCCCAAGGAGAACCTCTAAAATATGTCCAAAAATACTTTGATATCGCGTATGAATACAATTACTAAACTCTATTGTGTTATTGCACTAGTGAATATATTTATATTTATAGCATGGGTTTATTGCACTCCCAAGCTCCTATGTTATGTGATAAAACAAGACATTCAACCAGTAGACCTGAAAAAGGACAGTCGGAGCTATAGAGTAATCATTGGTGTATCTATTGCGTGTTTTATGCGATCTGTTAAAGTAGCAGTTAAAGCTTGTCTGTAGTTAGCTACACGCACACTGTATTCCGTTTCAATATGAATGCTTAAGATGAATACCACATGCTACAGTACTGTATTCAGTGGAAGGCAAATAGTGGACTACGCTTATGCTCTACACAGGTAGCGATACGTTGTTTTGTATTCAGAAACGTATTCACGTTCTTCAAAGGGCAATGTTAGACGCACCATTGAATTGCCCTTGGAAACAATTTGAACACTTTCAAACGGTGGGACAATAAAAGATATATGTAAACATACAACTACTCCACAGAATATTTCTTGAATGAGTGTCATCTGAAGCGTTGCGTACAAATAAAGAGTTGTACTAAAAAGCGTTTATGATAGGACTGCAGAGGTACTGGAAGCATGTCTATTCACATACTACAGTTAATTTCGTTATGTTGTCAGAGCAAAGCCACACATGATATACTATAAAACATGGCAGATCCAATAGTGAACTACATTTTTGGTTTTCCAATGCATTAGTAGGTCACCAGTATGAACGTTCCATCTAAATTCTCACCGAATTTTGAGGTGAAAGTTGACCTAAAGACGTGACGGAAACACGTGCGACATGACGGAGAAGAAGCTGTCCGTCCCAGTGTCCACGTCCCTACGTGTATGGTGGGCCGTCGGTGTCATCCTCGTACTGCCAGTATGTAGAGTGTCGTCCAAGCTCCCAGATGAGCAGAGACTACTGAGAAAGTTGTTTAACCCACAGTTCTATGACACCAGCGTGAGGCCAGTTTTCAACTCAACGCAGAACGTGGAGGTCGTCTTCAACTTTAAACTCATACAAATAATGGACATGGTAAGAATTATACGATATCCATGGCATAGATATAATTGCTACTACAATAACATTGTCTTTAGTAGTGGTCTTTTGTATAAAATGTTCTATATAACAGCAAATACATAATGTATAATCGATAATATAACTGGCCTGTTTTCTTTGGACATGTATACATGTATACATGTATGTCTAACTTCATGTTTACTAAGACTAGGTGATCTGCCTTTGAATCTATTTCTATAAATAAGCTATGTATTACATCGGAAACATTAGTTCGAGACATACCTATCTAAATACAGTTGATGGAGGTTTAGAAATACGTATTGTATCTAACTGTAACTCAAGTCTGTCTACTGCATAGAACCGCTGTCGGTTGGTAATCGTGCAATAGCAGCAACACCAGTGGATACACGCGGAAACAACCATGTACTACGTCTATCTTCTTAGTGATAGACTATGCATACTTTACGGCAACTTGGCAATGTTCCTTACCCTTCTCTCTAACCCTTAGCATCGACATTTAAATGATAAAGTTGGACATTTATGGAAAGGCCTACTTTATTTGTAACATTACTTGCCAGACTATACGCAATTATTGCCATTTGTAAATGCCATACAGTGAAGAGAATGCTAATGTTGTGATCAACATTTGATACAGTCCATGGAGAGAAACCTATTTCAAAGAATATTGATAATCTCATATGCATGCATATCTGTCTTAGACTGCAAAACGCTATTATATAACATAAAATGTACATCTCTATCATGTTCCGTATACATACAATACAATGAACATGGGCATTGTTATCATTCTAGGACTAGGACAAACATATTATATGAAACATAATTTATTACTACAATACGCATACAATAGATGAATCATGATTACACTGTAGCAGCGACACAGGACCAACGGCTGTGTTTGTTACATCATGTCATGCGTTTGTCCAAGAGGACGATTCGTTTGTCTGAGTGGTACATCTCACACGAAGCAATGAAATATAGGATGTATGAACGAGTCTGGAGGGAAATAGCACGCAATTGCTTGCTCCCCATTGGCTTGTATAGATTCTTAACTATCGGAGATGAGAACGCACATACGCTTGGCTCTGACCTCTTGATGTGCACTGCAGTCTGAAATGCTTTAGCACCACTTCATAAAGAAATATTAGACTTGAACACGACAACGTACTGTTCCACATAGACTGATGTAGCATGTATGCCGGCATTGACATCAATTATTTTACAGTTGTCCTGCAGCATGTATTAGTGTTTGTTACAACATGGTTATACGATTGTGTCGATTATATGTGTCATGCAATTTACTTGTATTGTGCTATGGTATGTACATTTTGGGAAACATCAGATGCAATAAGACTTGGTAGAATTTGCTGAATTTACTCAATTTGCAGACATACAGGTATGCATCAAATGAATTCATTTTAAAAATCCTCTGTAACATTAAAATTACCATTTATGAGAATGACAATGGTTCACAAAGTATGCGCAAAGTATGCAAATCATCAAATTTGTCTATTTTAAATTTATATTTTCATAAAGTATGTTTCATGGTGCGTACACGTATTTTCCACAGGATGAGAAGAATCAGATCTTGACGTTGAATACGTGGCTGGAATCGGTGAGTATATGAGACGTACTACAAGTGTCAGCAGTCATACACACTGTGTACTACTTGTAAAGGCAGTACTTATTAGTTTAGTATGCAACTTACACACAGTGTTCTATGTCACAACCAGCATGATGCCATCGTATTGTGATGTATTCGTTAGAAATAGTTGTATTTCATGGATGTTACCGCCAACGAAGGAAAATACCGGTTATGGCAATTGAAAGTTGTACTTTGCTATTACAAGAAATGAATACTACTAAATAGAGACACATGTAACGTTTTATGCAGAGGATACAAAATATAGCCACATTGCAACTAATCACTGGCGCATAACGTAAAATAAATACGACAACCATGACACAGACATTAGGTTTGCAGAGGAACTGGTAGTAGTAGTAATAGTAGTGGTAGTAGTATTAGTAGTAGTATTTGTTGTAGTAGTAGTAGTAGTAGTAGTAGTTGTAGTAGTAGTAGTAGTAGTAGTAATTTAGTAAGTTAGGAAATGCACTTAAACACCTTCCAATTAAATGCTGCGATAGAAGATATAGTGGTATATACATATATATCTGTTACTCCAATACAAGTTATTAATATAATTACGATTTGACTTGTTTGGTCATGGTTGGCTCCTCTAGACATGGAAGGACGAGCGGATCTCGTGGGATCCCGAGGAATATGACGGACTTGTGAATTTCAGACTTCCGTCCAAGAAGCTGTGGCTACCTGACATCGTGCTGTATAACAGGTATTGTATCACTGCATACTACACTGACGGCGTGACCGTGTCTCTGTCCATGTCAGTTGTGTTGTACACGTGTGCTACGTTATAGAGCTTACATTGATGGCAAGCAAATTGGTAAATGCAACTGTTAATTCCTAGCAAGAAAAGTAAATTGTTTAGAATCGTCAGCGATTTTATATGTTATGTTTTACAAATGCCATAGATTCCTCATAGTGGGACACATTTCACATTTTGTATTTCTACAGTGCGGATGACTACACCACAGGGTTTATGCCCTGTAACGCCATTGTAAGCTACGACGGAACCGTGCTGTGGTCGCCCCCTGCGCGCCTGCGCAGTTCGTGTAAGATTGCAATCACATACTTCCCGTTCGACAGTCAGCAGTGCACGTTGAAGTTCGGCTCGTGGACTTACGACAAGGCACAGGTGGACCTAATCAACAAGTCCGGGCACGTCGACGTCGCCAACTACATAACTAACGGCGAATGGCGGCTGACGAAATATGTTGTAGTCAGACACGAGGTGGTGTACCCAATAGGAGACGCTGTGTACCCGGATGTCACTATAAGTATAGATATTCACCGCCGCATCCTGTACTACGTCATGAACATCCTGTTCCCCTGCTTCTGGCTGAACGTCCTCAGTGTACTCACCTTCTGTTTGCC
>JAUTBT010085315.1:0-11698 GCA_032361225.1 Lepetodrilus schrolli | reverse complement strand
TGCATTGCCACTCTACAGACATCGCATCCTATCAATATCGCGTAAGAAAGGTAACTTTCGCGAACATTGATGCCGGGTCCCCGGGGCGGGATTTGAACCTGGAACCTTTAGCTCCGAAGTCCAACGTTCTACCACTGCGCTACCACCCGCCCTTGAAGTCACATGAACTGGAAAAGTGATTTGATTGGATGAACACCAATAAACCTCGCAGAAGTATCAAATATCAAACGAGTTTGATTTTTGAAATCGTCTCGACAAATGTCGCAGTCATATCTCGCAGAGATGACATAACAGACTATGATATCTCCCTTAACAATCGTACGTACAATCGTATGTATATTATTAATTATTATATGGATATGTCTGCTGTTATTATTATGTTCAAAACTAATGTAATTTTAATATTTAACATGACGTTTGCATATTTAACGTGAATTTGAACACGATTCAAGTAAGAGTTTGTTGTTTTTCTCTACGAGATTTGTCACACGTGTCAGCAGATATCATCGTTCATTTCATTGTTCGTTAAAAATGTCATTACGCGTTTCACCCAAACCGAATATATGTGTGGCAATTTAAAAAATCTTTCGTCAACTGCATTTGGAACGGGACAAAATGTTGGATTGAACTATATTGTAGGTAAGAATTCCAGGTAAATGTTGTTCGTCTGTGAAAGTAAGTAGGCATGGAGTACTATTCCATGTTTCAGAGAAAGGATAGACGTATTTGTTTGGCTACAGGGTCGTTTGTAAAGTTTACAAGGATACCTGATCTTTTTCGATTGACCTGCAAATAGGAATGTCAAAGACGTTGAAGTCCCCATTTAAAACTAAATGTAAAGAATCATTAATACTCGAAGAATTTGGCACGAAATGTCTGTGACAAGGACTAGTTCACTGTCTTCCTTCTTCCTTCTCTGTTCTCCTTCTGATGGGCTAGGTAGTAGGTACACATCATTCTCCCATCTGTCTGCCAACGTGACGTCCGTCGAATATCAATACTCAGAACTCTAGTATTGCAGTTCGTGCCTTCTGGTCATAGTAGGATTTCTGACTGGCTTGTGACATCTTGGTCTTCTCCTCGGCCAGATCGTATACTTCTTCAACCGCTCTTGGATCGACTTGGTCAGTTTAATCCAACGTGTTTCCATCTACATGCATCACCCCCGAACTCCCAGATAACATTTTCCTCTCTAGTATCTATGACGTCACCCAACCCAAAGTTGCTGAAAAATAATCAGTCGTCGTCTTCGCAGTGGTGTTCTTGTACTGGTATGCCTGAGCATATCTTGTAAAGTGGTCCGTGATGGCGAGGACGTACTGCCGACCTCCTTAGGAATGTTCCAGTGTCATGAAATCCATACAATCAAGTTCGAGTGCTTAAAAGTGGAGCTCCAACTGGCGTACTGGACTTCCGTTTGAGGCAGCAGTCATATCTCTGAAGGTACGACTTGATATCCTTGATTATACCCGGCCAGTAGAATTATTCCTTGGGAAGAGAAACCGTTCAGGATGACCAACATTCTCGTTAAGGCTCTTCAATGCTGCCCATCTGGATCAGGAAGTTAAAACGGGTGACATTCTTCATCGTTGAACTTAGTGATTCTCAATCTAGCTGGTATATCTGATATGGTGATATCCACTTCAATGGTATTTCCAACTAGTCATTCAGGTACTTGCTGCTTCCTGAGGCGTCGATAAATACCTATGTGTGTCCTATCCCCACAGGCTTGTATGAATTTAAAGGCCTCCTACGGAAATCAGTCCCGACAGAACAGAACAGAACCTGTATTCCCTCAGGCCGAGAACCTCGCATATGTGGTACGATATATATTATAAAAATGAGCATGGCAAATGCGGACAGGGATATACTAGGAAGTTTTTCGTTTCATAGAATGGATGATAATAGTACAGAATACACTGACATTTTTTAATAATGCATGATAATTGTACAGAATACACTGCTTTTCTTTAATACACTTATTTCCTTGTACCTGAAAAGAGAACGTAAGCTAAGGATAGTCTGGACAGGTAATACGTGGGGATATACTTATTTCTTTGGCTGGAAAATATATGGACATTTAACAACGTAATGGTACTCCAATATCATTTAATTAACAGAGATGACATATTCTGTTATATATGGATGTGTTATTCCATCATCCCGTTTCTATTGGTAAACGATGGATTGAAGTTCGAAAATGAAGTAAATTTATGGCTTTTGATCGGGATAGATAGGTTAAGTACGGCTCCAATATACACTCAGTCTTTAGTATTCGATAGATGATGGCTTTAGAAGAATTCTCAATGTCCGAGGACCAGGTTTGCAGGGCTATGTCGTTTAATGTTCTACCAATAAAAAGCTTTAACCAGGAAGATGAAACGGTGTTGCATATTCACGCCTGATGTAGATGAAACCAGTATCATTGAGCAGATTGCGTATACATGAATATATATAGTTATTTACACGGGTTTCCACTAGTAATAGGATCTTCATCCAAGAATGAGTACAAAATATCGATCAGCTTTGTGGGCTTTCCTATTAACATTTTCGCCCAAAAGGATATCATCTTTACTTTGACTGACACAGATTAATGGATTATAACCTAATTCGCCGTAAACCATATATAGCGGGGTACTTTTCTTTACAGGTTTAAGTTGTAGAAAAACGTTTATATGTGCAGACATCCGTATGACAAATGTGCTGAATATCTGCAATATAGGAAGAGTGGCATCCATCTATTCCTGGCTAGACTGTACATGAATGTAACCAGATGCTGTGTTTGGGGTCATTCCAATATATGTTGGAACTCAAACAGCTGTACAATAACCGGTTGTCTCCCTTGACTATGCTGAGACGCGCTTCTAATAGGGAAATCACGGTATATTGATATGTTTTCGTAAATATCTTGAAACTTAAGTTACTAAATCCCCAATACAAGTAGATTTTAGTAGAATGGCATATAACAAAGATCTGAAATTTGTTTTTATGATTATTATCTAAAAATTACAACCGTCTTTTTAACGTCAAAGTTTGCCTATGGGCATAAAATTAACCTTACGGTGATACGATCCATGAACACCGATGGCGGCAAAATGATAAATTCACCGACTTATACTCAACCAATCACCTAATACAACGACAAGCACATGATTATGCATTCATCTTTTGAACAATCGCATCTATCCAGTAATTTGTCACAATTAGGGACAGTCATTTTAACGTTAAAGATAATATTCTACAACCGGTGTCCCTACGCATTTCCCCAAAATTTTATAAAATATACACGAAGTACTAGTTGGCAACCTGCTCATTTATATATTCACAACACTGTACATGCATATTAAATTACAGTAAATGAATATGTTAAGTGTTATTTAGACAATTGCTAAGAATACTTGATGCATACGAACTCTCCAGCGAGCCGTAATGTGTATGCGTCTATTTCGTCTAACACCAACCTGTATAGCCACTCACACAGGGATGACATAAAGGGACAGAACTCTGTCCAGGCCCACTGGCATAGTTTGAATAAATCTTGATATGAGGTGGGTATGGAGTAGGCGATGATCGGTCTACAGGTTGCTCAATGCATCAGGGGAGATAATTTCATTAACTGTCACTAAATTATCTTTACCTTGCCTACGTCCTCTCTGGCCTTGACCTCTGTATGGTGTGTGATACTGGTATGGTACTTGTACTTGTTGAAAATGACGGAACCAATGCTTGCTGACCTTGAATATCTGTGACCTGTTTCTTACCAACTTGCCTTGACTCTTCAGACGTCATTCTATGATCTTAGATAGTTAGGCTCACCGATATCGCTGTTACATTTCAGATGTCAGACTTGTGAATGGCCAGTCTAGAACTGAAGGCAGACTGGAAGTAAACCACAGTGGTGTGTGGGGGACCGTCTGTGACGACAGCTTTGATGTCCAAGATGCCATGGTTGTTTGCAGAACCTTAGGAATGAATACGTGAGCAATAACATAAATAGAGATTAATACACGAGCTAGTGTGTCATATTGATTTTTCGAGCAAGAGCGAGCAAAATATTAACTTTAGAATCACAGGTGTCGTAGAACCAATATGACACACTAGCGACTGTGTTAATTTCTTTATCCAACAACTTTTGAACGGAAATTCATAGAACTCAAACGTATTCTCATCATGTGGAAGTCAAATAGGGAGTGGTGGATGAATACATCCCCGACCTCTTCGACAGTACCAACCAATGAAACCGTCTATCACGATGACAGGCGTGAGAAAATTGTGATGCAAGCCATGTAAACCGACAATGAAAATCGTTCCAGGTGTTATGCACTACTGTGCATGCTATGATATTTATGTCATGAGTTATCTTGAATCATATGTTGGATAAACTTGTGTTAACAAGGTTGGCCTCTTATTAGGCTCATCGAAAGCATGTTCTATACTAATGCCTGGAAATAGTTATTGTAATGTAGGTATATGAAGACCTAAGGGAGATTACTATGCATGCACTGAAATATCGTTTGCATCTTACATTATTTCGAATATTTATTTCCCATCATGCCACAAGTTTTATTCTGCAGCCATATTTGAATAATCTTTATAGTGTTGAAGGACATAGGCATTGCGAATAATCAGGTTTATGATCGATTGAAACTGAATTAATCACGCCAAATTTATATTAATTATCAATATTAATAGGGCGTGCAAGTAAAATCGCGCTCCTATCAACTTGTGTGCTTGTGTACATATCCTAGTCGAGATGTAGTAGCACACTGTTAATACTTCTTCTCGAATAATCAGCGATTAATGGCTATTTTGTTATCTTTTAAAGTCTACCCACAACACTATTAGATATACTGTCTTACAGTCATCTAGGCTTCAATTTTGCAACCAAATAAATATATTTTGATGATTGTTTTTGCGGTAAATACTCCATACTATGTTATTCAGCGACGTGCTATTTTGATCAGATCGGCCATTATCAATGGAACAGCTGATGGAACAGCGTGGATATTTTCGTGAATAAAAGAGTGATCATCGTAAAAACATTGATTATGTAGTTGTTAAATGTAAATCGATATGTCTGTGCTAACCTTAACCCTATCCCTATCACAGACTCTCGAAAATTAGTAAAATAGAGGGGGCCCTTATATATCACCACATTTGCCGGTCTATTTACCATGTTTATTAGAATTTAGCTAGGGCTTGCTTCTTTCTTTATAATAGATTTTCTTATCCGATACTTATAGTATACCACTATACAAATATTTCGTCTATGTAGTGTCAACCACAATTGTTGTTATGAAGTCATAAAATTGTAAACTGTTAAAAATGCATGCATACATTTCTAAATTTTAATTTTACATTTTTCATTTTATAGTCAATGTTTTTATTTAGTACATAAGGTCATAGATATTTGATTCCCTGGTTTATGGATCTTTCGGTAATAATCTTTTTCTGTGCGGTCGAAAATATAAATATATATAATTTAATACGATGGTCAGTCGGTCAAGTCCAATATAAAAATAATATTAATTGAACATTATGAATGTTCGGTTGACAGAAAATAAATATTATTGATCAACATAACTGTCAATAATTGTAATAAACACAAGCCCAGTTGGTCAGGTCCAATATAAAAATACTAATAATTAAACATTATGAATGATCGGTTGACAGAAAATAAATATTATTGATCAATATAACTGTCAATAATTGTAATAAACACAAGCCCAGTTGGTCAGGTCCAATATAAAAATAATAATAATTGAACATTATGAATGATCGGTTGACAGAAAATATATATTATTTATCAATATAACTGTCAATAATTGAACATGAGTTGACCGACTATATATTAAATTAACGATGGCCTAAAGGAAAATGGCCCCACAATATTTTAGCAAGCCTTCCATGAGCCTGAAGTGAAGAAAATTCTATTGGAATAAAAGTGCATAATATCTTGAAAACCGATGGAATCTAGCATTGTTGACTTGAACATTCCATGTCAACACAATTTAAGCATGTTGATGAAAGGTTCTTGAATTAGAACCAGTCTTGAACAATTATGACATGTCTTAGATATCGATCCTGCCGAGAAGGGGCCCAGTATCAATGTTCACAGGAGTTACCTTTCTCATACGATCATGATAGGATGGGCTGGTTGTAATGTTGCATTGCAGTTATCATCCTTGGTTCGTTAGTGGTTCTCGCAGGTTGACTGCAGCATTCAGCGCTACAGATATTGCAGGTTTTTACCTGGCCTAACCTGGCATGACGTGATATGAGTATACAGTAATAATCTTGAAAGTGGCTCTAGTTTAAACCCCATTTTTAAAATAATAAATAAATAAAACAATCATGGTGAGAGACAATAAAAATACGTTATTGTAAATGTTTATGGGGTATTTTTTGTTATTACAATCATGAATGTTAAGATATATTTATTTTTAGGGACGTGTGATATGATACCAATATTTCGACAGTTGGTCGGTGATTCTACATATATAAAAGAACATGGAGGGATGTGTTTCAACAATCATTAATTATTTACACTAAATGCATAATATATAAAATCATTTATTTGCTCGGTTTTAGGGTAGTATGTTGGTCTTTAAAAGTAATGAAAATACCTTGAATTTGATTAAATTATATTATTGTTGTAAATTGTTGATAGATACACGCAATTGTAAATACTTAAAGTTAACTTTTGGCAAATAGTAGGGACATTTTAAGATTATTTAGAGTTTTACAAATGTACTATTGTGATTTCTTACACATTTCAGGCACAGTAGACGCTAGCTACGGTACAATATGCAATAGGATGTAGCTGTGGAAAATATCAGGAAAATTATATGATGTTTGAATAGAACCATGAAAATGATGAATATAAATCATGTCTGAAACCAAAAAAAATATATTTTGTTATTGCTTTATTCTCTATGAACTCTATTTACTCCACGTAAACCTGTCACAGTGGTAGGTTGTACACACATTATTGCATGACTTTAGTTTAATATGTTTACATCAGCTGTGTGTACAGACTCAAATATTGTAAGAGATTGTGTTCTTGACCACACGCACTTGCAACTGGATAGTAAAAATTATTATAAATATTATTATTTGATATAATAATGATATTTGATATAATAACATGATAATATATTATAAATGATAGTAAAAATCACTCTAAAACTAATATATCAAAGAGCCTGTGATCTTGACTGACAAAAACTGAAGAGAATAATTATTGCAGTTAACTAATTTGCATGTTTACGTAATAATTATTATGTCTGATAAATAAATGTACTTTCTATACATACTTTTGTACGGATAAATAATTACATTCTTACAAAACAAGACGCATCCATGTACAGATTCCAGCATTTTTTACTGGATTCCGTCTACAGGCGTCTATCTCAATGTCTATCTCAATGAGTGAGTGAGTGAGTGATTGATAAATGACGACACTACGCAAACATTTCAACGACGAGGTATACTGACTATTCTACGTGTTCGTTGTTTCGACATCGTGCTTGTTATCGTCAGCGCGTTGTCAAAGACCGTTGTCAAACGCTTCAACTTTAGTCGGACAGATTGCTGATACAACATTATATGACGACTGCGGGCGATACACATCTGAATTTCTTGTCAAAATAGCAAATGAACAAGTCCTGATAGCTCCAGTCAATCATAGTCCGATTTGTAGTCGAGATACGCTCACCTCTGGAATAATTGGTTTCCATGGAAGCACATCATTGAGGCCATTGAGTGCAGTCCCACTTCCATCAATGCACATTCTGTATTATTAGTAATCCACGACATTTATGTTTCTGCTTTTAAAATGTTTACTCGCTGCTTTGAAAACGAAATAATGAAACCTTTCCAAAATGTTAGTTTGATACTGGAACATACGACAGACTCTCGACAGAAGGCTGATAAATGCCACAATATTAATGTTTTTGTCTCTTTGAAGTACCAATGACATGACCAAAGAAATTATGTCTTGTTCCAGTAGTCCAGGAAAAGTGTGTGTAATGTCAGTATGTCTTTGATTGTCATTGATACAGACATCAAAACGAAGACGACAATATGTCAAGCAATTCTTATTTCGTATAGCATACGCTAATTTTAGTACGTAATAATACCCGTACCTTGCTTGAAAAGTAGCATTGAGTATAAGCATAGTTCATTATTAAGCTAAGCATTATTAAGAATATGCCAAGACACGTATAATTAAAACTGATTGTGTCTGTAGCTTGAAAGAAGCGGTCACAATTGTCTGGCTATTTAGTGACGGCTGCCTCTTTAGAATGCATATCATCATTGAAACATAATACTCTTTATACACAAATCTGTGCAGAATACTTCTTGATAAATCAATTGAACAGGCAGCACACAAACGAGGATCTCCAACATGAAAGGATTGCATGCTCACCTTATCTCATGCATCAACCATTCCGAGACACACACACACACACACACACACACACACACACACACACACACACACACACACACACACACACACACACACACACACGTGCACGCAAATTCACTGTTACCACTATAGAATCAGCTACCTCTAGAGCTTATGCTATCTTTATCACTACATCTCCTTTCAAATCAGGCTTTTAAACAAATCTGTTTTAAACAATTATGTACTATTTTGATAACACTGTCTCGTAGTGCTATGAACAATTACTCTCAAGTGAATGGTATTTGTTGCATTAAAAATTTATTTTTATTATTATTATTATTATTAGTAGTAGTAGTAGTAGTAGTAGTAGTAGTAGTAGCAGCAGTAGCTGCAGTATTCTTATTCTTATTCGTATTATTCTTATTATCGTTATTATTATTATTATTATTGTTAATATTTTATATTATTATTATTATTGTTGTTGTTATTAATATTCTTATTATTACAATTATTATTATTAGTAGTATTAATAGTATTAATAGTATTATTGATTAATAAATTATTATCGCACACACGCTATATTAGATTACCGTCCTGTATCATACCAGTACCTAATAAAAAACCAAGCTTCAAATGTGATTCACAGAAAAATCAGGACGTACTGTCGGATACTGTAGATCCACTGAGATTTCTGTGTAAATCCCCCTGTACAGCTACAACTGGCGAGCTCAGGTGGCGAGATCAGCTTCATTGGCGGAGAACACAGACTTGCCTGTTCTGAAGTTACACTCACATGTAATCAGCGTCCTTCTCATGAGATTTGACGGTAAAGTCCCGGATTATCTCGCGAGAATTAGCAGCCTGATTTTGAGCGACTACACAGACCAATCTATCATTTCTGAGAGCCCTCGATTGAGTTTTAGTGGCATTTCTTTGGTATCTCTAGTCTCTGTTAATTAAGTCTGCAATCTAAGAACAGGTGAGGGCACGATCGTACGAACAATATTCTATTAAATGTACTTTCAAGGACATCTCATTTAAGAGTGGTTATTTCTTTTAGAATTTCTTTTAAAATAAATAAATTAATACGTAGAATCCGCTTTTGTCCGGTTATACACGTTACATACGGAGGTAATAGCGCTGCATGTCCTGGTGTATGGAATATTACGCGTAAACGATGTGATGCATATATGATTTTATAACATGGAATTAACCATGAATTACTTAAACAAATGAAATCACATCACATGAGAGCATACAAACATAAATTATCACGGAGGTGTGATTGCCTTCAAAATGTGAATATTTCATTAATGTGAACAAAGGTCAAAGTCAATAAATGTCAATATCAGGTCTGGTCATCATTCATACTTTCTTGGGACCACCTGCCCTCGGAGCCAATGACATTTCAAATTCGAGCATGGGAATTGTTTGTTCATTCATTCACTATGGTCTCGTAGAGGATATCATATGAGATTCGTGAAAGGATACCCCGGGAGTTTACGCCGCTACAAGCCTCCAGTCGCCACGTGGGCCTACCATAGGTAGCCTATTGTCTAAATTATCACGTGCAGTGAGCTCTCAGCGCTGCTGGATAGTAACCACCATCGTATTGACCTCTCTCTGCTTCGAGAACGCTGATGGACCGCGGTCATCTGAATGGACGTCGTCTGTATGACGGTCACGTCGTGATGAGAGTCCAGTATTGGCCTAATTCCCCTGAGAGAGTCACCATCCACGGATCAAGTCATGGTCACTCTCTGGTCAAGCCATACTACAGTTCACACAGACCATAAAGTCTAATAGAGAAATGATTATATAATGTTGATATCAAATCTTATTGACACTATTGAATGGCGTTACACATAATACATTTATGAGAAGGTTTACACTATTATTTTCACATAGACTTGCCTTAATGTTCATAGAAGATCTCTTGAACAGTAGGCCTATTATTTGAGTGAGAATAAAGTATTTGACACAGTATGGTGGCCATAAATCCAAATCAAACTGGATATATGCATCTCCTTTTGGTCGTTGCCATGAACAGATATTTAATTACTATGTCTTATATTTAGTGAAACCAATATTATTATATTATTTTATTTCGTACGTATACATCCTCTTTATATTTATCGTTCTCTCTCTCGGTGTCTTTTTCTTTTTCGTGGTATTTGTATGTCATAACTTTTTTCTTCTCTCTCTCTCTCCACCTCTCTCCTCTCTCTCTTTCTCTCTCTCCCTCCTCTCTCTCTTTCACTCTCCCCCTCTCTCCGTCTCTCTCCTCTCTCTCTTTCTCTCTCTCCCTCTCTCATCTCTCTCTTTCACTCTCCCCGTCTCTCTCCTCTCTCTCTCGTTCTCTCTCTCCCCCTCTCTCTCTCTCCCCTCCTCTCTCTCTCTCTCTCTCCCTCTCTCTCTCTCTCTCTCATTTCTTATTTGATCAATATCTATTACGGACAATATAAATAATAACACACTGTTCACTTGGGTATATGGAGAAAGCTCTAATGTTATAAAACTAATTTCACGAGGGACATCTAATCCTTAATTTCTAATAATGGCGAGTTACTGGTTCTATGCTCTTAACCATTACAGTATGTTAAGATTTACTGCACGTCAGTTCATCTCTCAATGGCGCTAATAGAGTCTATATTGCGTCCACACTAGGCTCAATTGTCTCGTCACACACCTTTAGTAACCTCCATTGGTTCAAATCAATCTCAGTTATGATGGCTATGATGCAAAGTAGATACGAGGAAATATCTTCAAGCTTGCAAAGGATTGTGCCAGAAATAGCGACGGAAGATTAACGATAGTTCGATTAACACGATAACACGGAGTTTTCACAGGATAACATAAATGATCTAATCTTATATATCTAGTTCCTTGGGATTACGGTAAATGAACAAGAATTAATAATAGCCTACCCTGTTTTGATAGTCTAATGATGATATGCATATGTAGGACAGCGGAATCTACCACAAAATTAATACTGCCTTACAAATAAGATATCGTTGCAATGATATAGATTTTTAAAAGCGATATCTATACGGATCTGAAATCTATTTACAGTTTGAATTTTGAGTGTTCTACGTATACCCAATCTAATTAAAATCAGATGTTTCGCTACTTAAACATTTTTATATATATACCCTGTCATGGTTTCAGTCCCACCTTACTTGAAATATTTATTTATTTATGTATTTTAGAATTGGGGTTTAGAGTCGCTTTCAAGATTCTTTCACTTATATCACGACTTGTCAGTTTAGGGCAGGAGGAAACCCG
>JAUTBT010085314.1:0-24498 GCA_032361225.1 Lepetodrilus schrolli | reverse complement strand
CCTGCCCCCCCCCCCCCCGACCGAACACAGAAAGTTAGGGATCAGGTTATCGGTGACTCTACAATATACAGAATACAGGAATACAGTACATATAGTATACACTTCCAGAGGTTGAACGCATAATGTACAATGTTGGATAGCTTATTACTAGTATATCAAGTATAAATTTAAAGTAAATTATTGCGCGGTACGATTCTGTACACGGTATAGCGTAAGTGTATATACACTTTTCACGTACAGGTATGTGGTGGACATGGGATTGTGTGTACTGCAAGGTGGTATGCTACGTGTGGTATTATAAGTGCAGTTTGTGCTATAGTAAATATTTTTCAAATTATCCTGTTTGTCACATGCGAAATCCTGTAAATAAATGAATGAATGAATATGAGTTGTATTGATATGGATAAACATGACATAAATAAGCTACGTTAATAGTCATAATGCAGTTGCATGGGTGATGTAGAATGTTTAATATTTAATTAATTACAGAATAATCGAAGAAGAAATGTGTACGTATGATAAAATATAAAAGATAAAATTATAAATTGTAGATGTATACCTATTGGTATATATGCTATATGTTTAATACAGTACGTTGGTAATGTATTGGTTATTATTCTATATCTGCTATATGCCAAACCACTAATTCTCCTGACAACATTGTTTGTTATGGATTACAATTAGGATCACTTATATTATTAACGAAGAAAATAGCAACTATAAAATAGCAATGAATATCATACATAGTTGATTATAGTAATTTCCATAAATCAGTAATATTTAACCTTCTTAGTCGCAAGCGCAATATATATATATATATAACCCAGTTTCATTTTCACTGAATTTAATTGTATTTATGTAATAACTGGTGTCTAATAAATACAGGTGTTTGTAATAAATATAAGGTCCAGTTTACAGATTATGCATGCATGTCATTGTCCAGTGTCACCACGTAATGCAGGAGGTGATGACCTGTATATGTGCAGTATTTAAGTTTACATGGACAATAGCCGTCTGTAGGTGGACAATAGCTACACGGACGTTTATGTTGACATTGGTTATTGAAATATGACCTGAAACATAATTATTATATGGTGTAATATTGAGGTGCACTATGTACATTGAGAACATCTCTGTCCACGTGTCGCGCGTGAACATATCACAGAAAATAATGACTGTGTCGGAGGTAGTAGTATATACCGTCTTATAGCGAGGACAAATGATCACAAGTGACTATATCCCTCTTGATGTCTCAAGGATAAAAGTACTGCGTTGCAAATGCAACTGATCATGTGTATTGCACAACTGTGATGACATCAGTTGGCTACAAGCCCCTGAATTAAATTTTTAATTTTAATTTTAGAATGTTTATCCCGCTTAATATACTGTATATTATTCTCATTGTGTTGCTTTCTGTTTATTTAGTGATCGTGCATTGTTGAGAACGCGCATCGTGTAGACTACTATCCCAATCTCTTGTTTTCCTAAGCAGATAAAACTCCCGTTGTGTCAATAACATATTTTGCCATAACAATACCCCATATTTTAATGCATATGGCCTTATCAAACCACATTTATAGCATTTTGATTGGGCTTCTGCTGTGATATTATTCACGACTTCATAAAACATATTCAAAATACGGCAATCCTACGGCATATTTGACCAATCTAAACTCAGAATCAGTTGTTCCGCGTGAGAAAAGTCATACAAGTTAATCCAATGAATTTTGTTGTTGCTATGCAACGGAAATGTGAAGAGAGGAATGGCGGCTGTAAACTATACGCTAGGAATCTTTGCGTTTGGCAAATGGAGGATGTGTGTGTGTGTGTGTGTGTGTGAGTGTGAGTGTGTGTGAGTGTGTGTGTGTGTGTATGTGTGTGTGTGTGTGTGTGTGTGTGTGTGTGTGTGTGTGCTAATCTAAGGTTCAGTAATTCAGGTCCTGTCGGGTTCATTCCTTTTTAGTTGGTTCGGTGATATTATTAATTTTTTTGTGTGTGTGTGTATAAGTAGGAAAGACAGAAATTCAGATCTCTCTATTTGCGACATCTCTAGAAATGTGGCGACAACTGTTACACGTAGCACCAGTGACATTGTAGTAGTACAATACAACATTAATATGGTTTGCTACCTTTATTTATTTATTCAGAAAATGTTGTCATTGAGACACATGCATATTCATGTATTCAATTATAGGATGCGAAGTACAGTAAATTTATAGGTTGGCGAAAAAACAAGCAGTACAATGTTTCCAGGTTCTTAAATACTTATAATACAATTTATATTTTATTAATAATCATATATACCATCAATTTTTGGTTTTATGTTTGTTGTCTATTGGACACGAGAGGAATAAGCAGATGAACTATAGCTATAGACTACGTAGTTCATACCACAGACGCGTAGCTGCCTATTTATTTTATTGTATTTTATGTTTTGGGGAATTGGAGTTTAGAGCCGCTTTTAAGATTCTTTCACTTATATCACGGCTTTTCAGTTTAGGGCAGGCGGAAATCCGCAGCGCTGAATGTTGCAGTAAACCTGCGAGCACCGTCAGAAAGCTAACTTTCGCGAACATTGATGCCAAGCTCCCGGGGCGGGATTTCAACCTGGAATCTTTTGCTCCGCAGTCCAAGGTTCTTCCACTGCGCAGACGCAGACGAATTTACAGCAATTTCCTGGCCATTTAAAAAAAACAAGACAATAACATAACAGACTTACAGTACTAATGAGACGACATTAACATACCCTTAGCTATACTCCTGTCACCATAGGCTTGACATTGTATTACCAGCTTCCCATGCCAGTCTTCCGTATCCACGTGGTGCAGCGATCTACAGTACATCTCTTTTGACACCCACAAAAGTATAAGAAAGCATATTTCTAAAAAATCAAATAGGAAGACATCTAAAATAAATCGTTAAAAAAATCCGCCCAAGTGCTGAACATACAGGAGACCTAATGGGGACGTTAATGAAGACTCATGGAAGCAATGGACATTGGAAACAAGTCGGATGGAGATGCTGATATATACTGACAAAAGAAGTATAATGGACACGGGATTCCAGAGTCTACAGACATAATGGTGTACTTATTGCCTGGTAGATCAGAGCTGTCACATAGACATAGTTACTACGGATTCAGTCTTCAGAATGTTCCTTGCTTTATGGCGCTCCGTGTCCAGTCTCATCTCGTTAGTTCACATATATTTCAGGACTATGCTGAGTGCACCAATAGAGCACGTTCTCTTGACAGGTGCTCCTTTCTACTCCATGCAAAGCTCTTTCTACGTACGCCATAACTTTTGGACAAACAGAAACAAAATCTTCAGTACCATTTTTTAAAAATCACTTATTGTAATGTTCACATATAAGACGTATGTATAATCAGGGTATCTAGTTGCATCCGTAGTGAGATGGTTCACTACCCGTTGCTGTGTGTGCTTATCTTATTAATTATGAATATAGCGGACAGGTATTCAGCATTTACGGAATTTTGATGAAAAGTTTAAATGAATTTCATCAGTTCAGCTCGGCTTACATTACTGCACACGCCCGGCAAACACACAACGTTATATAACGTTATGTCAACGTAATAACGTTATGATAACGTTGTAATAACGTTATATAACGTTGTGTGTTTGCAGGGCGTATGCTGGTGTGCACGTTGTTCACTAGACTCACAGCACAATGCTATGTATCAATGCATCCGTCTAACGCAAACACAAAAATGCATCATATGGCATCAATATCCGCTGGCATATAACTTTATCAATACTATTTCACATCTCTGGCACCTGATGCGTGTGTGTTTCACTTCCACAGCAACTACAACCCTGGCACCTGACTCCCGAGTTCTTCTGTATGTACAAGCCCTATTACCTACAGTCGCTACTCATCGCGGGATGTGCATATCAGATCGTCTCTCCACGTGTCCCGTAGGCTGCTGAGCTTGCCTGGCAGCATCTATCAGCATAATCTCTGGAATATCGTTCCCAATATGTTTTTCTTGTAATATTAGTGGGCGTTCCCCCCACTGCGGTAAAACACATGAAGGCGAATTTCTCGCTGCTGGAGTGATTGTAGTACTAATCTGTGTTCAGATGTGCTACAAAGATAGATAATGTATGTGTCCAGTGTATTGTAGCAGTCTTTGATTCTATGCTATCTGGGAAACAAACGGATTCTTTTTCATTTCGAAAGCAAATGCAACATTTGACATGAATCTCACAAATATGAAATTCTCATCTTACTCTAAATTCTTTAATACCGCATACGTTTTTTTCAAGGTCACACAGATATTTAGTAAACTACATACATATAGTTCGGTATTGCGATAGTTTCGAGGAAGTACTGTTAAGAAGATAGTTTCTTATCACTGACCACAAGTGCACGAACAAGTAAAAAAAAGATACAAGCCAAGATAATACTATATACAATATATCATTAGATACCAGTTTACCAACGAGAAGTGTTGTCCCTCCATCTGGGTATTCAACGCCTTCTGTTCCTCAGCACATCCAAACACTTCAAATACACATCCACGAGTTATTATATGCCAATAAATACACGTCCTGTGTGACGTTTCCAGCAGTCGTTTGGTCCTGATCATAAATCCCACGCTATGTCAGTTACATTCATTACAGAAACATATGTATGAGAAAATCAAATTGGTGTTTACCAGAAGGCTTGAATCGCTCTGGTAAATCTTCCTGATCGACTGGAACAGGAGAAACGTCTCATTACGGTTCAAAGGAATGAGCATTTACCAGGATGCACCGGCATGTCACACTTGAAGCAGGGAAAGAACACTCGGAAATATGAAAAGCATGCTTTCGTACGTTGAAAATATTCTTGGAAAATTCGACGTAAAGACGGATACTAGATAACTACTCTAGGTTGAATGTAACACATACTTTTACGAGAGTATACTACGGTATGTCAATTTTTTACAGCACCAGAAATTCGGGCAAGATACTTATTTTAACATTTTTATATATTTCTAGTTATTGGATATTTTTTATAAGTTCAACACGGAATGTATTGAAGAGACAACCTACTATTATGCATGCCATAAACTTAACAACAGGTGGCTTCTATTTAAACATGAATTGGTGCAATTTACGACTGTATAATGTCGATGTATTTGAACCAGTAAGCGTCACTAACGTAAATTTAGTTCTGGGCCGCACCACGAACGCTGCGCTACAATTTGAGTAAATTAACGTAACGGTGTCCAGCGGCGTCATTACGTGTCGATACCGACTTGTGTCTTAAGACGAAGGTAGCTCTGTCATCTTTGGCATATGAATTTGCTCAATAATACATGAGCTCTGCACTCTGATGGAGGATATTCTCTTTTTAGCAGCGACGTGGAAAATTCAATAACATCGAGCATTGTCTTAGAATGAAAATTGAATAGAACGTCTGCAGAGGTGGGAGAAAACGGGATAGATGAAGACGAGAAGCTAACCAATAGTGTCATACTTTTGATTACTGAACAAGCTGTGTTTGGCGACGTGTAATAAGTCCAGAATGTTGTCAGCAGACGGCAGTCGGTAATTTAATCTCGACGAACATCGCAAGAAACTGTGGCGCAGCACAGACCGTAGACTAGTTTAACGACTTCCAATTGGAACCACTGCCCTTTAAATCACTGTGTTTAAAGTTTGAGAATGTCGTACACCTTTCGTTTAGCTCATGGAATTGGTGAAACTTTTTTGTCGAGAACAATTACAATGTGTATGCACGTATTGGCATCAGTACATTGCTGTAAAGAAAAGAAAAAGAACAGTCTTCAAGTTAAAGGCGTTAGGTACATAGTACATGAAAAGAGCATATAAGTTGTGTGGTACAAGCATTTATATAGATATGTACATGTAGAGTAGCATGAGACAAGGACAAAGATCTCTTAGCACAGAACAAACTTTGAGAATCGAACATACATATAAATTATGTTAAAAGTCAAAGATGTCAATACCATTTCAATACAATATTGTAGATACCACATTCGTTCAGTCGAATCTTGTCTATCAATATCTTACTTCTGCCTTCTAATTATATATAATGCTACAAATGTAAAAATTCACGTATTTTTTTAGCGTTACATTTCCACTTAAATATCGCCAATGAATTGTTTTAAATTCCGCTACTCTCCAGACTAGATGTTATCTTGAAATAGTAAACAAACGTCCGATCATAAGATAATCATGTCATTACATTATGTCGTCCCTACGGCTGTCAATCGTTGAATTTACAACAAATATGTCATCAAATGAACATTACTTTCTATTATTACCTTGGAAAATATTCCATGAAAATTTAAACATTTTACAACGCCCATAGATCACGTAATAGCTGATAAGTCGACAATAACGCCTCAGATGAAAGACGGTATGAGCTATAGATAACCTCTGGAACCGAAAATGAGCTTACGAATGCGCTACTTTTTCTCTTTTGCTTTGTTTTGCTATTGTTTTTGGCGGAGAGGGTCTGGCAAGACCATCTGGACCCATGCTGGTGAGAGCTGAGAGAAGGGAATGGGGGTGGTGGTGGGAAGGGAGGGGGGGGGGGTAGTATGCGTAGAAAGCGTACAAACAAACAACGTGATGTATTGGGCTCACGGTGCGAGTGTTCAGCCCGACTCGTTGTACGATTGCATGAACCCGAAAGGCTGGAATGTAAATTTCAGAGTCCTATGAAGTCTTGAATGATATTTAGGTGTTTTTCTTGCAGGATGTTTGCATGGCATTTTGGATAATGGTACGAAGTGTTGCTACATGATAAGAAATCACAGTGTTTCTACCGCATGCTTTCTTTTCTTAAAAATTGATACGTTCAAACAAAATGCTAATATGCTAAAACCTCAATGCATTTTAAAACAAACTAAACTGTTGGAATCATAGTTCATGAACCGTGATAGTTCAATAGTTAACTTTATCGCCAATTTCCAAATAATAGAATTAGCCGCCATTTTCATTACATGCCAGGAGTACTCTTATCACGATATAGTTGATGAATTTCAAATTAAAAGTTACACACTCTCGCGCGCATAGTTCATATTCATCTCGGTTGACCATGATTATACAGCTACCTCTAGATTATATGAACATACTAACACCATTCCTGCATGCAATGCGTGATTTTGATTCCTTGAGACGTATAACACAGGGAACAGTCACGTGATTAACCCGTACAAGTATTCACTGACTCGATACATTTAATCCTGAAAACGAATTACGGTACTCACTTTGTTAATAACCCACAGTCAGTCAGAGATGATGGCCGTACAGCTTAGATTGATGGAACATGTAATTTCGACACGGCCGCAACTTACGTCTGTCGCCAATATAAAGAGTCTTCAAGTCCGCAGTTGCCGGACCGAGATCTTGCTAAATAGCCAAAGCGCAACTACCATACTAAAAACCCAATTTTCAAATTGACTTAAAGGACGCGTCCACATCAGTCGGCGCTATGTTAACGTGTATCTTGATTCTGTCAATATTCATCGGTTCATATGCTCTGAATGGAAATTAGATTTGCACAGTAGTAAAAGGATTAAATACGTTACACTATTCGCTGACGGAAACGTCGAACGAAATTAATCAACTTTGCGCCCGCTGGCGTTCCTAGCATATGATTTAATGGAAGTAATATTCAAACATACCAGATTGAACGCACAGCTAGGAGAATACTTCTAAATACACTTAACACAAGTACGTTTATTGGGTTCAGTTACATGCACACGCAATCATAATCATGACGTCTAGTGTTTTCTGCTGAGCTGACGTTTTGTTTCTGGAATTTAAATAGGGAAATTCTTTGGAAGAAACTAAACTATGACTTCATGAATAGGAATGCTAGAACAATAATTATCGAGGACTCAGACTCCAGTGGAGAAATGCAGAACAGTGCGTAAAATGTGCAAAATTAATTTATCGTTGACAATCAGTAACTGCTTGGTTTACAATGCATTTAATAAAGCACTCTATATTGATGTACATACATATTCTATATTTCTCTACATACACTGGTTGGACTGGGTTATTGTGGGGGGGGGGGTAAAAATAATATAAAAATAATAATAAAAATAAGTAAAAAATAAGAAACATATAATTAAACAAAATAAGTAAAAAATAAGAAACATACAATTAAACAAAATAAGTGAAACATAAGAAACATATAATTAAAAATAATAAGTAAAAAATAAGAAATCCAGAAATTACTAATTAAATTAAATGGTCATGGGTCATATTCTTAGCGAAACAATCTAAACAGAATTTGTTGTCATACGTCTTATCCAGGATAATAAAAAAATATTAGCAGTAAATCAATAGCTAATTAATTTAGATGAAGTTATTATTAATTAATTCATTTGAATTACGTGACATTCGATTACCAAAAAAAAAAAGTAATTGCCTTAATTAGTCTGACTGAAGACAGGTGATAAGTTCCTTTAAATCAATATTTTTTTTCAATTTGGCTTTTCATTACCATTCATGCCGCAGTTTTATTATATTTTTTTTGGTTCAATATATTAAGTTTGAAAACTGATTATTTTTCATCACTATTATTATTTAAGTAGATGTTTGAAATTAATCTAGCAACTTTTTTTTATGGCTATGATATCAGCTAGGAAAGTCCTAGGATGAAAAAAACAAATCAGCTACATTATTAAATATTTATTGATAATTGTATAATATTGGCAACGTTGTTGTGCAATAATTTCCTTTTAATTTTAACTTTCTGCATAATAGATTATTCCAGATTATTTGTTTGTCTTTGATGAGAATATCACACGCCTAGAGATATTAACGTCATAAGATATTTCATTACAAAATGAAATTATTTAAAGAATATTACTCCTATATTAATTATGTGCTTTATTCACCACTATTTTACATCATTCCTATCATATCTCACCACTAATATAAAGTACTTCACTATAATATCGTCCTTACTACCATACTTCACCTGTACAGTACTTCACCATACATATTACTTCACTAAACTAATACTTCGAACGTCACTATCGTTATTTACTATAAAAGTAAATTCATCGCTATAATTATAGAGTACTTCACCAATGTTATACTTCACTATTATACTTCACACCACAATTATACTGTACGTCACCACTATCATACTCATGGATAGTTTACTATATTGTCATGATTCTAATTATTCACCTCGCAGTCAATGCCTATAAAGATTAATTTAAGTAATATTCTTTCATATGTAATTAAAAGATTCTGTAAGCGGAGTATCAAATGTAAGAAAATGTAAAATTGTGTACCATGCAACACTGTGAATAGTTAACTGGAAATAAAGTTGAATTGAATTGAATTGAATTGAATTGAATCTAATAATATTGATATTTAACGTATGCAGTAAGATATTCTTCATTTACTACATACAGTTCATCTATTGTCCCTGCGTGATAAAGAATAGTAATCTGTTCCTATGTTCCTACATACACTGTACCTACATAATAATATAATGCTAGTATGCGACGTCTTATAGATATTTTTAAAGACTATTAAAAACAATACGCAACACATTTTCAAAGATATTCTAAATATGTCTCATATTTTTTCTCTCTCTGCAGACATACTTAATTAGTACTAGTATTCCTACCCCCATTTGTGTTTTGAGAGTGCACGTGTAGTTATGTATTGTATATATGAGCCAGCTTATTACAAACAGTGCTGATACTCCTAGGCAATTAATGATAAAATGGCCTACAAATAGCTCATTAATATTATTTTCTATAAATGACGAAGTCGTTAAAATGTCATGTCTCTAATACGACGATAATCCGCCGGTCGCTGACGTTTAATGACGCCAATATTTTATGATTTACAGGATACAATATTCAGAAAGTCCTTGACCGATTTGAAATAATCTCTGAATGAGCTGAACCCAAAACGACCAAGCAGTGGTTTTATATAAGCGACTTTTTGTTACCGGTAACGCAGGCATTGTTTACACCGTGGCATGTATTTATATCACGTCAGCAGAATACCAACACTTGCTCACACAATGTTAAACTTCTACTTATGTGACTAAAGGTGGGGTATAAACTACATGTTCATATAACTCTTCTATCCGATAAAATAATAACAGCAAGAGTTACTGAGTTACATGTTTCTTCATTTAATACGTTACTTAACGAGGGTAGTGCAAATATATAAATTAATTGTATACATGTACGGCATTCACGCACAGCTAAATGTGCGTAAGTGGTTTGAAATACATCTGACTCACTTTTATATTAATAGATTATAGCATTACAATGGGAGGTATTTCTATACTGATACACCTCGTGCATATCATATCAGAACATGCTCCACGTATAACGTAATGTTTTTAAATAGGCGAAAATAGACGGAATTAGTACACATGCTCTATATCTGACACTATATTCAACATAGCATGAGGGCACGACACGACATCCTACTAACATTCAACAATAACAGTCATACTACGAGAACCTGTTACCCAACTATGCATTGTACGTATATCCTGGTCATACTGTATACGCCAATATATAACTGACCGCAGAGTATTCGGTCTGAGGCATGCCAATGCTACGTCTGTCTCGCCTTGGTAAGAAGTTGGTAAGACATAAGCTATATGACTAGCACCCCCAAAGGCACGGATACCGTATGTACAGTTGCAGTGCATAACTTTCAAATGCGATTAATTAGAGAATAATCCACGAAGTACGAATGCTTACTGAAAATATGTCCCGAATGAAATTAATGTTCGGAAAATATGTCCCGAGTGAAATTAATGTTCACAGTTCCGAGGAACTTTGAACATTAATTTCACTCGGGATATATTTTTCGTAACCACCCGTTTCGAATGGGTTATTCTAATCATTCAATATAATCATTTTAATGTAATACACCATTGACAACTGCCGACAAACAGCTTTATCGAGAGGGCGAACTAGCAGTCGAAAACATGTACATTTCACCAAAGCACGAGAGACACAAACAGACGTAATCAACGCTGTTGATTATGGAATCGTTATTACACAGTGGATATCCACCACGTATAGTGAATAATGAACTGTAGTGATGTTGGCGATGCTCTTCCTCGTGTTCCTTCATCTTCTCGTCCTCTACACACCGTCCATGATGATGATGATGATGATAATGATGGTAGTGGTGGAGGTTGTGATTACGAAGATGGTTATAATTATGATCACCCTTATCGATACCATCATCATCATATATACCACCATTATCCTCATCACCACGACAACTACCACTACCACCATCATCATTATCACCACCGCCATGACAACCACTACCACCACCACCATCATCATCATCATCATCACTACAGCCACAACAAGCACCACAACCACCACCATAATCATTATCACCATCACAACGACAACCACTACCATCACGATTATCATTATCATAAGCATCACTACAACCACAGCTATCACCACCCATATTACCAACACAACCACCATCATCATCATCACTACTACCACAGCACCACCACGGCCATCATCACCATAATCATCATTACCAACCGCATTACCACCACAACCACTATCATCATCACTACCACAGCAACACCACGACTACGACCATCATCATCATCATCATAAATCATAATCACCACCCGCATTACCACCACCATAATCATCCGATTTTTCTTCTTTTACCTTATTCGCCCCCCACCCCCCACCCCCACCCCCAAACCACCCACACCCCCAACCCTCCCAGTATACAACTCGCCGTTTTAGTTTCTTTGGTCAAGACAGTTTACCACCGCACCAACAGTCATTACACTATACGACTGGAAAAAAAACCATAACAACCTCAGACACGTGAGACAGATGAGAATACAAGTCCAGTTACGTTCCAAAGCCGAATTCTACCAGATATATCTACCAATTCCACACCAGCCGCATGACTCCGAGATGGAAGCATTGAGTAACATGATTGCAACCTCTGTAGACATTGACGCTCTCAGTGGGGATGTCCAGTTTTTGAATTCTATTTCTATTACTGACAGTTGCTGCCTAGTTTGAGAAATGCCACCGGACCCAGTATAATGTAAAAAAACACCGCGGTTGTCACTCCAAGACGTTGATCTTGAGATGGAGCCAGGCTTTTTATTCTCTATTGGAATTGACAGAGCCAGTGAATGCATGTCCGCAGCGAATAGCTAGCAAACTTGAAGACCAGAAATTGGTTACCATATTGGAGTGGTGTGTGATTGGAGGAAAAGATACGGCACGTTTTTTGTAGCTGATGGTGTTCGTTTTCAGATCTAGTACAATGAAATATTTACGTGTAGCATTTCAAACCATTTATATTATGTGCAGTAACATTGTTTTAATGATAAGGTCTAAAACATTCCGGATGGAAATGCTAAAAGGTCAACGCCATGCGTGATTTGATTAATTGGTTCCCAGTTGTGTCTAGAACTGATAAAGTTGTTATTCTTGATACAACGCCTTGTAGTATGTCATATGTTCTTTTAATACAGCATTTTATATGTTTTAACTGATCTAATAGTACACACACGGAGATATAGTTACATTTTAAATAGTCATAAATTGCTACGTTATAAGTTCTTAGTTCTAGTCGGATCAAAGGCGAGGCATAAAATCAGAATCACAACCATCAGAACTATTGGCTTTCTTAAACATCGATTGTTCCTCTTCCTCTTCCTCTGGTTTCAAAGTCCATGCCAGTCGTCGTCATGTTTTCATTGAAGAACCAGACAATTAACTTTTCTTAAAATACCGCCGGTATCTAACTGCGCCGCCAATGTGCGTGTGTGACAAATATCGTACACGAACCGAGACTTTGTTGCAATTGTGTGCGAGACTTAATTACTTTCGCAGCTCGTGCAGGTGTACGTGAAATATGCATGTGAAATATACATGTGTAAGCGGACATAAAGTCTATTTCTAATTAATACAACAAAGTCACGGAATAACGTTCTGATTTTATATTCATGACGCGACATTCAGATAGCACGTAAGACAGACAGTATACATAAGAAAAGAAAAACATGGAGATTTCTGCAATTTGGAAATCTAAAGTAAGCTATTAGAAACGCTGTTCTAGGGATTCATTTCCGGTTCCCAGTGCCGAAAACCAACCCAAGAGAGTCTGCACAAGGAAAGTATAAAGCCGGCACACATATACATGATAGGACGGTAATAGTTAAAATACCCGTTAGCTAACGAATTGGAAGAAATAAATAAATTACGGAAAATATCACTTTTGGCCCAGGGCTTAAATTTGGAACTACCCATACTGAATTTCTGTTTCTGATGCGAAAACAGACAAACTATAGGGACAAAAATATATACCAGTAGTGTTTGCACTTGTTTAAATTGAAACAACAACATTATAAGAACAAAAGAAATCCGTTAACCATTGGGTGCCAGAACACCAATTTTTTAAACAATAGGACTGAAAAACACTTAATATGTTCTCAATAACTGAATATTATCATTGGAAGATAATGCACATGGGAGACTACTCTAATATTCAATCCGAATTTAAGCCCATTGGCATGAATGGCCAAATTTCGCGTGGGCCTAAACACGGGTACTCCCGGTACATTTTTCGCTCATAACTATTAACCCCTACAAACAACCCTCCACCATCCACAACAATCTCGTTATCATTATCATGTTCAGGGTGACCGCGTCTTTAGCTTGCAATACTTTACGTCATCTCTTCCCAACCAAACTTTTTAATAATGATAATTTACATGAATTACAAATGACAATTTCCTTTTGTAATTATATATGAAATTGAATCTTAAGCATCACGTGCAGGTATATCGTTAACTAGAGAGCGTAATACAAAATACAGTTCCAAATGCATGTAATTAGAGAAGGAATCCTTTCCACGATTAAAGTTGAGAGAATGTAATCTAGTTGCCGTGTTGGGATTGCATGATGCGCCATTAGATACATTTCGCTGATATTAATAACACAGTTTTGTTTAATGCAACTATTGTTGCCTTAGTAACAGTGTTGATAATGTTTCTGATTATGAAACTGTGTATGTTCGAGATTAGCAAGTTTCATCTCTACCCGTGGAATTTCAATCTTCTGTGGAAACACATGGGACATTTGAATAGTAATTTAAAACTTGTTATTCTATAAACGACATGTTACCCAATAACTTTATGTAAAGATTGCTATATATACATTCTTACAAGTCCTATGAATTTAAGTATATTATGAATACTAGTATATTACAACTAAACCTAACTACGCGTGTTAGACATCTAAAAATTAACACACAAATAAATAAAAATTCTGAATTTATAGCGGTGGTACGTGGAAATTCCATTAAACAATAGCGTGACAACACGAGGATAAACGAAGAAGTTATCCCGGGGGCAGGGAGTCTGTCACGACACACAATTGATCTACACCCACATCTGTCAACAATAGATCGACTTAGCCCGGCGAGGTGTCGCGGCTACCGTGTTTGGAGCAGCCACTTTCTTAGAACTTTAAATTAAACGCCCGAAAGTTCATTGTTAAATTATTAGCTTTTCTCTCGTAGCGTTTTTGTGAAACTGTTTACAGGCGTAATTATGTAAACACGTCCTACTTCTCAATTATCAATTGGATTCAAAGAAATAATCAATAATGTGATGTGGTAACGTCAAATAGTGTGTGCACATACAGACACACACATGCACACGCACGCACGCAAGGACGCGCGCACACATACCCACGCGTGCGCACACACACACACACACACACACACACACACACACACACACACACACTATTATAGCGTTCAGAGGAACACTAATTTCAAACTATGGTTAAGATTGTGGATGTCCTATATTCCTCTTGTATGAATAGTAATAATGCTTGGGAATTTCCTTAGGAACTATACTGTTGTATTCTAAATACAAGGATAATCTTAAAACTGAGCGTGTTGTTTACTACTATGAGATCATTCCACTAAAACATTTAGATTGTTCTCCGATTGTTTAGTTATTACATGCATCTGCTTTATTCGAGTTCGTATAGAGGTCATACACGCTGCTGAACACGACACTTCCATTGCGTACATCAAATACTATTCGGTTTCTTCAGTTCAAATTCTTATCAGTTTGTAAGAATACTACGATGCTATATAGCTTGTTGATTTATTTCAATTCCATGTCTTACATTATTGATACAGTGCTTTTGACGGACTATCTCCCAAACAACCTCTACCGACAGCTCGCACTGTGCCCGAAGCTTTCGTATACGTAACATCATCGTTACGCTGTTCGTGAAGGACATTCTGATGATCCAGGTTCCTCCACGAAGACTTAACGATGTCGTTACGTATACGACAGCTTCGGGAACATGGCCCAAGGTCATTATATATAGTCACTGCGGAGAGAATACATTTCAAACGTATCATCCTGTGGGCAGGGTATGCTCTCAAACATGCAGTCCACACATATTGTCTTTGGTGGTGATGACGTCATTCCACTTCCAGAGACAGAACAAAACAATATATGTTTTTTTGGGTAGCGATTTATATCACAATGGACTTTAATTACAAAAATATCACATGTTGATTTAACATTTTGACAACTTTTACAAATCCACGAAATACCATATTGCTGTCAGCAAACATGCACACACTTGTTGTTTTGTTTCCAGAGGAGTGTTAAATAGTCCTACAGAATACATGATCCAAAGATGAGAAAAATAGTACTATTTGGAATATATTATCCCAGACTTTTGGTTTCTGATAGTCGTGCCGTAGTTGATTAAACGTAAATACGATACGTCTTAGAATGATCTAAATATATTTAGATGAATATGTAAATTCTCGTAATGTACCACAAGTTGTTAAGCCGCATAATGTAACACAATTAATTATTTAACTGTTTTTTTTACAATAAATCTTATTATTATTATGTCTAAATATTGGCTTGCATGAACGGAAGTGGTCAGGTAGATCGAGCGATTGTCCGAGTGGATGAGGAATAACAGATTTCCCTCTTGGAACATGGCTTCAACTGGTCAGTGTCGCTATCGATCTATAGCCAACATAATTGAGTAGATGTATTTCTTATGCATTACTGATAGTTATTCTCTCCTGCAATGCATGCATTTGAATACCATTTACACGTATAAATGGGGGGAAACTTACAATAATCATAATTCAGTCATGACGCTGAGTTTCCTACGTATAGTTAGCGTTGAAAGATTACTACCGTATTCCATAAATTCATGCTATACAGATCGAAACCAACGCAGACCAGCTAACCTTTGTGGTTTTCACAACTCTCATACTAAATATAAATGCAGCAATATTGGACGTTCTCCGTACCGCACTCTGACTTCAAACATCACTTCTCTAAGACACAAAAACATTAGATCATGGAAATTATTTCAATTTCAATTTCTCGTCAAGTATACAACGAAAATGGGGAACACTAACCCGATTTGTGGTATATTTTCGTATTGATTGTACAACTTTTAAAGTTAATAGTCTTCTAAGTATTTAGCAAATAAGTGGGATATGTCACCAACAAGTGGCAGTAAAGCAATAAATAGGTAAAGGTAACGATACATACTATTCATTGAACATTGGACAGCGTACGGTACTAGCTATAGTCAATAGTATGTCGTCTGCAGAGAACTATATCTACTTCAAATTTTCAAGCAAAGGTATTGTCCAGAAAGGTGTACATAAATGTTTGGATTCGAACACAGTCTGGACCAAAGGGTATTGGAATGTTGCACTCAAATTCAGAAGATCTCTGCGACAAAAGAGATCTCAATTTGATGCATACGACATATGACATTATGTACATCATGACATTTCTACAAAATATAGGAATTTCCGGTTCAGAAAACATGCGGAAAAGAAACGTTGGAATTGCTGTACACGTTTCTCAGTTTAACTAGCACACATGTGTCCGTCATGTTTCAAAAGCCCCACTTCCTGTGTTTCGTATAAAATTATGAGGGATGAAATGGACAATACAACCAATGTGTATGGAGTATGTTTAGGCAATGTACCATACAATGCCCCACATCAACAGATTGTAATAGCCATCCTCGATCAGGGAAAACGAAATAAATGTAAGCGCCCGAAACATGTATACGGAAAGTAAGTTATGCTTGAACTGTAAAGTAATACCGATGATGCTAAAGCAAATATTGGAAGATGAAAAGGTTTATATCTATCCACTCAACAAACGAGTACCACCCTGGTTTATCTATATGAATATTAAAAATCGGATTTGGACAAATTGTTCTAGATAATGCTTTGTTTATTGTGCTTGAATCAATCGATTTGTATTAAAACAAATATTAAAAAGATTATGATGACGACATGTACGCACTACAATGACATTCATAAATCTACAGTTTCCGTAATACTCGTTTACACGTATACTATACTTGTTGTCATTGTACCTAGCGTTAGAAAGAAGGAAGTAGGTGATCATGTTATAATGAGTCTCAATGTAAAAACGGTAATTTACGATGTAAGTATGTACATATAGTACGATTGCATCTCAAGTATGTACAACACAGTTAAGTATTTCATCAACACGGGATGATATGGCGAAGTTCTAAAACAAACATGATGATGTTGACAAGCATTTGGCGACGTGGAGACAGACATTACATCCGGGTTGTTTGGGTTCTAGACACCCGGATGAGATAATAGA
Source organism: Lepetodrilus schrolli (assembly GCA_032361225.1). NCBI lineage: Eukaryota > Metazoa > Mollusca > Gastropoda > Lepetellida > Lepetodrilidae > Lepetodrilus > Lepetodrilus schrolli. The sequence continues at coordinate 6,798 of JAUTBT010085314.1, read as the reverse complement.
GACGGAGACGAGTTTGGAGATCCAGCACCAATGTCAGCAGTCGACAGATCTGACCAGTCTCAGAGATTCACAGCGCAATGCTTTAGAACGAGGAGTATTTGGGACAGGACACGGTCAACGCATGACGTAAACAAACACTAACAATAATGACAGATTCTTTACACCGGACATACTGACCATGATCCGACTCACGCAGTGAACGTATATGGAAGGGACCGTTTTAATTGAATGCGAACCACAATAGCTTGATTGTGGTCATTCATACTTAATAATAATCAAATGGTCAAAAAGCGGTAATCAAATATTAAAATATTTCAGCGGATTTTCATTAAGGGTTCCCCGTTCACTGTCGTGAAAATGAGTCAAACCAAAGTTCAATTGTAATGAATAGAATGAACGTTGAAATAGTGTAACATGTGGGATACTAACAATATATAATATATATATACGCCATTACTGAACACTGTTATCTAATGAGGAACAACCAACAAGCAATAATGTAATATGAGCACATTCACGATTTCATACAATAGATTATGTCCAAAACGAAGAACAGGCAAGCATTATGTTCAAAATACATGCGTCATATAATGATGGCATGATCACCTAGAAATAGAGCATTTGTTAATAGTCTTATATATATATTACACAATTTTCCAACATGTGAGAGGATGTACATCCAAATGCATATTCCAGCATATTCACACACGGACACTCGCACATGCATACACACAAACAAACTATCTCTCTCTCTCTCTCTTTCTCTCTCTCTCTCGGTGAAGGTCTCATCATCTATAGTTTAAATAAACCAAAATAATTTGATTTCGGATCTCTTGAGACCATCGACAGGTTGGACACCTTGACGAAGACCTCGTCTCCTTGCCGGAGTTGGAACACGGCGGCCAAGTAGCTAGTGTACTCTCCGAATGCCTTGTTTTGTCCCCAACACTTGGTGATGGAGTTCTGAATGAGCGTCTCTTCTCCTCCGTGGGGGTAGATGATGTTGTAGCGGTAGATGTAGTGAGACAGGGACGGAGACTCCGTGCTGTAAGAGTTGTGATTGGTGTCGCCGTGGACGTTGAAGACCTCGAGGAAGGAGATCTGGCTGTAGACGAAGAACAGGCCGTCCGAGGGCACCACGATCCGCCCGTGACGGTAGCTGACGTGGTTGGTGAAGGCTAAGTCTGTGGTGTGAATCCAACTGGAGATGGGAAACTGCTTGCCGGGGACTGCAATACAGAAAACATAGTTCATGTTTACTGTGAACATGATGACACATGGTTCAATGCAACGTGTAACCCACACGATAAAGTATTCCAATTTCATTCACAGTACCTGCATCTGGCACTACATATTAAAGAGGAATCATAGTATCCTGTAGATTTAGACAGTTTTATGGGATAACTAATCCTCGAAACACGGCTAGATTATGCCTACTTAACAATAGACGTATGTTAAGTAGGCATAATGGTTGTTGTTTCGATGATGGATGAAACTGAGATCCAGTTATTCACTGAACTCAATCAGGACGTGACCAACTATGAAATCAACTAAATATGACTGCCAACAAACGCTTCGACTTAACTGGTACGCTGAGGTGGATAGTCATGATCACAATGCTGTAATTAGCAAACGTCAAATATCTGGCTTTAAAACAATCCATTTGGGGTTTAGAGCCGCTTTCACGGCCTGTCAGCTCAGGGCAAGAGGAACATCCTTAGTGCTGTATGTTGCAGTAAACCTGCCAGTACCGGCTGGTACCATATCGGCATTAATTTGATGCTAGGACGAATAGTCACTGTACTGTGAATCGTATGGTATTCACATGGACGCTGGTCATCAAAGTACGATGTTAACATGCAGTTTTATCTCTCACCTTGGTTCTGCACCTGTCTGTGGACTGACCCCATGAGATGAGCTGCTGGTCTGTCCCCGTCACGTGCAGGATCCACATTTCCGGTCGCCATCTGAATGTTACCTGAATGTTACAAAAGAACGGCGTCATTAGAAACGAACCACGCTACGGGTCTTTCAACATTTCAAAATTGAAGTACCGTTATTTTAACTTATTAATGTTTTATGATACACAGGGTTACCTTCAACTGATTAATTGCATTGAATGCATTTTAAGATAATTTGATCATATTGTAGTTTTTGAAACATAACTTTTGCTTCCAACCTTCATGAATACATAAAACATAATTTATGAGGCACAAGTGCATTGGAATGGAAAAGTCAGCAATTGTGCACAGGCAATTGTGTTTGTTTGGATTATATCCCTTGATTAATCAATACATCATCCAATATCGCGAGGCTTTATTACTGTGGGGATTGCGATAATTATACACATTCTCGGTTGGGGGACTTGATTCGTAAAGCTTACGCCCTAACCGAGCATAGCGTCATGCACTTATGGTTTCTCTCTTCATGACGTCCGGGTTGATGATAACTGTGAGTTATAATCAAATTTCAGCATTATCCACTCGCCAATCCATCTATAGAGATAGGAACATCTGATTGGCTGCACGGATTTGAATCTCATGGGAACGCGTCTATGATTGGCTGCTGTGAATTACTCCCAGAGGATAGACATATCCTATTGGCTGATGCCAGGCAGGCTGTCTGGCAAACAACTCGTCCAGCACTGATTCTGTTCATCATAATGGACTATACTCCATGGGATTGAGCTCTGGATGAGATTTACTGGTGCAGTCAAGACATATTTTGAACAGTATTCTTAACTCTTCTGAGACAAAAAAAACCTAATAATCTGAAAATGCACATTCTTTGTTTAATGAAAGTAGATGGTAAGGGCATGTTGAAGCAAGAATTGAGGACTTAATTGTCATCATTGAACAGTCTTCTAGTCAAACAGATACAAAGAATGCGTTCTGCTACAACGTGACGTAAACTGTATCTTGTCTCTAGAAGATGAGTGTGCTGTTCTGTGATAATAGACTGCCCATGAATCACGGATGTTTCTTAAGTCTATATATATTGATCTAATAATCAGTAAAGCCCATTTCATGGCGAAGATTAGCGCTCTGGTAAAAACAACTTTGCCGATCAATTCCTGCGACGGCGAACCCCCTGGGACAAAGGATCCAATATTGAAAGCAGTTCATCGTTTGTGCAAATGCTGAATTAAAATTGAACAAAATCTGTTGTTTCCATGGAAACACGTTCCAAGGGATTCGGCAACACATCGCATCTCATAACACGAAAGAACTTAGAAGTAACAAGCAAGTCTATTTAACGGCAGCAATGGTGTTATCAATAAACACACCTCAGACACGTCGAGGGCGATAAATCAACAAATCAGAAGTTTAGCGGCAGTCATTAAACGACGTATTATTCCACAAAACCAACATGTATTGGCGCTAGATCGACAACCGGAGATCGATAAGTGATCGATGCAAACTGATTGCATATAGAAATCACAGAAAGCAGTCAAACACCAATATTCCTCGTATTTATTCAATGTAATAAGCAATCATCTGGCATTCACTTTCATCACATGCAATTAACACAGCTGCGAGGCCACTGTATACCTTACTACTTTTTCACACTTCTGTGCAAATCATCCTTGCAATTTAGCAATAAGCTGACAGTGTTTTCCGTTAGACATTTCTCCGAATTCGTTCAATGTAATTGCTCTCAGTGTTGGTTTTGCTGGGTTTGTTGTCACTATTGCAGTCACTACAAAAGGTAATGAGTATGGACTCTTTTGGGTGAATAATGAAATACGTTAGAAAGAAATTCTACATTTGAATTCGTAAAGTAATTTTAAATGGCGACTTAATCACGGCTGTGCGTTCCCAGCAAGGACCCTTTAATCAGGATTGATTTTAATGACTTTTTAGACAGCCAATATGGTTGAGATGACGTTTGGAGAAACACGACGCTCGAGAGGCAAATAACAAAAAATGACATGATTGTAACGCCACTGGTGGGGTGGAGACACAGATAACTCAACTAAGATCTCCAAACGGTCAAATATGTAATATCATACGCACATGGTTTAGGTATTCCACACCAAACTGACGAACATGTAATTAACGTTACATTTAGATGGAATCCTAATATTAATAAATATTAATATGTATCCCAAATATTAATAAATATCCAAATAGTAATAAATACCAGAAATATTAATAAATATTAATGTGTTCAAGTATTAGAATGGAAACATTTATTTTCCCGACTACATGTAGGCCATACCATAAATGGTATCACCCAATTTGGTGATGTTTATAAGTTGCACCAGCACGTACATATTGTAATAACTAAATGCTCAGTGTACATCCATGTAGATTTGCGTAATATCTTTACTAGAGGATAGAGAGCCTGAATGCTCCAACACAAAGAGACGTGTATGGGGCGAATACCTAATGTACAGGACACATTACAAGACACGAACACTGGAGAAACGGTGCTGAGTCTGAATGCCAATTTCACGTGAAAGGAGAGACGAGACAGTCGCAACTTCTGACTTCAATCAGGGTCTCGGAACTTAACACACAGAATCGACTTTTAGTTATAAGTAGATGTAGATTGGCCTGCGCGCGTGATGAGATTAAGCGAGCACAGATAATGATGACGTGACTATTATTGGTGGTGTAATCTCGAACCAGGGACGCATTACATTGACGGTCACGTGAGAGTGCTGCATGATGTCGCAACTACTATTCAGGCGCTGGGTTAATTATGATTTAGTTTAATGAGGAAAGGACTAGCTAGGATCAAGTTCGCATCCTGGCTGTACGACACAAATTCATTAAGCTAAACATAGTAGACTGTCAGCATAGTAGTGTCATGGTGACACACTTCAGTCATAGAAATCCATCCAGGTCATACACAGCAAGATGAATGCCTTACATTATCAAACATGATTTATGCTAACTTATATAGGATTAACATTGTGGGATAATACTAAATACAATTATTACTACGTTTACCCTAAGTGCCTGAATGAGCTGTCATAGGGCATGATGGGTATATAGGGTTCTATGCACAAGCAGACATATGAACAGATGCTCTGAATATTCACCAGGCTAGGTGTAAAATTGAACTGTAGCATCTGCCAAATAACAATATCTTCATTTTCTAGAGCCCTCTCTGTTCAGGAATTCTTTTCCCTCTGAAACGTTTTTTTCCGAAGAACAGTTTTACTCGAAGCCCACACAGCTTCAGAGAGGCAACCAATCTATCAGACATGACAGTGAGTTCATTCACTGGATTTTAAAATAAATTCGAGCTATGATTGCGAGTGTGATTCCGTGTTGGGGCACCTCGCTAGGTCCTCGAATGTCAGAAGAGTTGTGTGCTTGTCAACCGTCACAAGCAGCTGTCACGACGCCCGCTGAGGGCATCTCATCCGGATATTGAAAATCATAAGCCCCGTGGTATCACTTTCGACATCCTAACTCCGCTGTTTTGTGGAAGCAGAACTGGGCTGGTGTTGGTTGCGTTGAGTCAGTTAGTCATGGCAACGGTAGGAAAAGAGTGAATGGTGTACACGAGGATCACAGAGCTAGCAAGTATGTGTTTACATAGATGGACTGATAGTGACAAGTAAACTTAGAGCATGATGATATGGTTGAGGATAGGCGGGTGGTCACTGGACGTTAGTGGGTTGACAGAGGTTGCTAGGTACACTTGATGCTGAGTTGAAGTAGACAGATATATACCTAGAATGTATTTCGTGGTAGGGTATATTCGTGGATATAGTTTAAGCTGCTGACGTATTTACGAGAATTCTGTCAATTGCGAAGCTGTGCGAAATGAAATATACATACACGAAATTAAATATACACACACGAAAGTAAATATACACACACATTAAATATACACACACGAAAAAATCACAACAGGGAAGTGCATAGTCAGAAAGTGTCAACATGCACCAGAAAAATAATATTCTGTATTTAGTTTTTGCTTAACGGTTTACAGCTACTTTACTCACAACGTGTTACAAATAATTACTGCTTCATCAAAGCGAATCTATTTTGGTCTTCAATAGAATCTACATATAGCAAATACAGGTGTTACTAACAGACTTCAACTACAGTATGCAATGGATCTGTCGTCCAAACAATGTCTAAAGCAATGCCATGGAAAACAGTTAACAAAGATACATTGTCATTGCAGTATAAACTGAATAGTGAGCTAGTTATTACGTTACAACGCATGCTATCGATATGTTGCACCTACGCCAATGAACGCTATGGGCAAAATGCAGGAGATCGATATCGTTATTGATCGATCAGAGGTAGCTCAGGTAGAGACACGAGTCACGTCAATAATGGAGGCCGACAAAGCGGTGTATTGACATTGGTTCGCCTCACGCTACCAGCCCTGTAGCACTTGAGTGCGAGACTAACGGGTCTAATTCATTCTGGCCAGGTCTAGTACTTCTGTAGCATGACATCCAGCCTGGCAGTCAATTACCAGTGACAGACACTATAAGTGGCACGTTATCCCTGCATCACAATGATTGACGCGGTCCTTCGAAATATGTCCATATGGTCTGCAGGAATAGGTGTATGGGATACACCTGTCCTGTCACCATCCATCTCAGGCCCTCCTCCCCTTGCTCTTTCTCTATCTATCTTGCTCATCTTTCCCTCTTCTCTCTCTCCCTCCTTCTCTCTCTCTTTCTCTCTCTTTCTCTTTCTCACTCTCTCTCCCCCTCTCTCTCTCTCCCTCTCTCTCTCTCTCGCTCTCTCTCTCTCTCTCTCTCCCTCTCTCTCTCTCTCTCTCTCTCTCTCTCTCTCTCTCTCTCTCTCTCTCTCTCTC